>VYZT01017393.1:6528-19581 GCA_013400735.1 Pomatostomus ruficeps | reverse complement strand
CTTGCACTGTTGGTGGAAGGGAGTGGGTGGGGGATAGGGGGAAAGAACAATGTCTTTAAAGGTTTCGTTTTACTTCTCATATCCTGCTTCTAACTCTGGTAGTAATAAATTTCACTTTGCAACTTAAGCTGAGCCTGTTTTGTCCTTGGTGGGTTTTCTCACGGTTCCTTATCTCAACTCATGAATCCTTGTGTTGTTTCCCCTTCCTCTGCCCAGTTGTGGCAGGGGAAAGAACGAGTGAACGGCTGCCATGGGTGCCTGGTGCTTGACCAGGGTCAAACCATGACAGGTGGCTACTACATCTTTTCTTTGGCTCTGTGCCATGTGAGAGGGAAATTAAATATGTTTTCATCTTAATGGAAACCAGTCCCTTGACTGGTTTGGAAGGTTTGGAAGCAAGAGGAAAAACTTAGAAATATGCCAACAGTTTACATTTACAGGAAGAAACAGGAAATTACAGGAAAATATATAGGTACAGAAAACAGAATGGTAGCTTGAATGTCAAGGTTTTGTTTGAGCCTTAGGCAATATCTGCAGTACAAGAAAGATTAAAATTCAACTATTTCTTTGCTATATGGGACCCTGGGACTGCAACATTACTGTCCTTACGAGTGCATAATGCTACTTTCCAAATGCATTTAGTACACCCATTAGAGTGTTATATTATTAGAATTCACCACAGAACAAAACCTCTGCTTTGGTTTATATTTGCCTCCCCATACAAGCATGTCTAGTTCAGTAATCTCAGAATATATTCCTAAAAATGTTTTACAGCAATTAATTATTCTTACTCAACAAATTTTAATTTGATTGAAGAAATTGTTTATGAGAATAGCAAATGCAGATGTAAATATTGAGCCACAGGTTGACCTACAGGTATGTAGAGATATTCCAAAAAACATTCAAATTACCCTGGAGAATTTCCCTCTCTTCCTGTTTAACTATTCCTACAGTATGACTTCTGTACTCAAACTGGTAGTAAAGCAGAAAAAAATACATTTTGAAAACACTGTTTGGATTTGTTCTGTCAACATAAAACCAAATGTGGTGCCATTTCAGCTTCTGCTTCATATTATCAATGAGGAAGAAAAGTTATACCTCTACCTAGGACAATTACTCCTCAAAATATCTCCTCAAAAGTCCAAACAAACATTACAAAGAATAAATTAAATATAAAAGCAATACTCTTTCTGTGAAAATGAAAACCATGAAAACTAAAGATAGAGCATAACACTTTCTACTCCAAAATTTTTCTAAAAACAGCTAAGGGAATGAGAATTATTTCTATTAGTAACTATTTTTTGCATCCCTTACAATATAATATGCTAACAAATTTTTATATCTTCCTTAGAGAAAGTAAAACAATGTGTTTTTCCAAACTGATCTATCTGGAGTCCTCATTTCTCTACATCATTTTCTGCTAACCATAAACCAATGTTTGTTTGGGTTTTTTTTAATTCCAGAAAATTTGGAGGGTTTGCTGATATCTGATAGTTTCCAAAAAATATCAGCCTTGACTAAGTGCTTGGGAAGTTGCATTCTGCAAGTATTTGCTTGCCCTTCTCTTTGATCAGACAATAAGCAGATTTCTCTGCTCTCTGACCCCTGTGCTTGCCATCTGCATGCTCTGAGAAATGCACATGAATGATCTCTTTGCTATGTTTTGGTCGAGTTCAGTTGCCAGGCACTGGCAAGTGCAGGTGACCAGAGATTCCATGTTCACGCGAGTCCTGATAATAATTTTGTTCCTCTGGCTAATACTGATGCTTGCATCTGTATACAGTTCATTAGAACTAAGAGAGCTACACATGTAAATGAAACTGGACACCTTTAAGAAATAAGGAGGGTTTTTTTTGTTTTGTTTTGCTCATTCTGCTTTATTGACTTTCAGCACTCATTGAGTCTACTTCCGAAACAGTACAAAATAATAATTTCAAAATTGCATGTGAAAAAGCCACTGCCATGTCCTCTTTCAATTCTATAATTAATGAAAACATCAAGATAAAAATGGAAGATTATAGTGGAATAAAAAGTTATTTAATTTATCCTAGTCAATCCTTCTAAAAGCAGTATGGAGCAACAGCTGTGCAGGCTAGGAAAATCCAAGGAATGCCATGAAGTTTTGCAGAGAGTCTTTTGGCATTCCACAACTATATGGCAGAATATATCTCTTTTGACCTCCACAGAGAAATTCTTTACAAAGCATTTTATTATTATTTCATGCAGGAAAGGAAAACCTGTCAATTAGAAAGAATGTATCCTACCACAGACAAAAGATCCTGCAAAAACCAAAGCTAGTTCTTCTCTGTCTGCAAAACCCAAATTCTCAACATATTTTTTCTTCACCACTCAGTAAATAAATTCATTCAGATCTGTAATTTATCAGAAAAGTAGAAACAATAAATTTTTACTTTTTTTGAGAGCAGCCTGGGATAATACTGTTATTTTTAAAAAGAAAGAACAAGCAGAAGTTTAACATAATCTTGAAGGAACTTACATTAGATACTTCTTATAGCAGAGAATGAACAGGAAGGCAAGGAAGCTAGAACTAATACAGCAAAATATTCTTTACATTCATACACACAAACAGAAAAGAAAGGGCTTCTTAAATTCCTCCTGAGTACTTCTCAGTATGATTAAAGAAATCTGAGGGCTGAAGAAATTTTTTAAATGGCATGGTCAGGATTTAGCCTATAAAATAGAGCAGCTATACCCTTTCCTGTGTACTAATTGCTCCCTAACCAATTGTTTGGTGAGTCTGGGAGTCTTCTTAGAAGTATTTTGTTGAAATTCCCAAAGAAAACTTAGCTTTTCCTGAAAAGGAACAAAGTTCCTTATCACTAAAACAAAGGTGTTATATTTTCTTGGGGGGGGTTGGGTTTTTTTGTTGTTTTTTTTTTGGTTTGTTTGTTTGTTTGTGTTTTTTTGGTTTTGTTTTTGGTTTTGGTTTTTTTTCCAAATTGTAATCTCTTGTGTTATCTTGTCCTATTTCCTGATTTTTCTTCTGTGGGTGTTAAACAGAAATGCAGGACAATCCTATCTCTTGATGCTGTCGGGAAGGTAACCTGACTATCTGTTACAACCTGCCCCTGACAGTGAGGGTAACTCAAATTCTCGTTAATAGATACCTTGGGGCAGATAACAATGAGATAAAACTGAGTGATCAGTGTTTATAAATATATATGTGTATATGTAAGGTTTGTTTTAGAAAGTTTGTTTGGAATGGAAAAAAGAGGTTTATTTGCTGTGGTCGTCCTCTGGTGCTCACACCCTCTGCACCTGGGCCATTACCTTGCACATCACCAGCAAAGCACCCTCTGCTTTGCAAATGGCTGATTGTTTGAGTCATTAATCATTAACATTCCAATCTCTCTCACTGTCTCATTCACCTTCTGCTTTTCTAAGAGTGTGTACACACAAACAAAAAAAAAGACAGATTCTGCATCTCAACATGTTTCTTAGTGCGCAATATCAGACTTGGACTGCCATGTCTCCCTCTGAAATTCTGATTTATGTGAATAGGAGTCACTTTTTCATAAATGGAAAAGGATGCCCTGCCCAGGAAGATCTTAGCCCATAGGAGAAAATCCCTCTCTCCGGTGTGGTAAAACAAGGCTTAGTATATTTTTAGTCACCTGGATAAGTGATATACTACATCCTTGATCTATTCAGGCAGAATGCAAACAGTAACTAAACAGCATTATGATTATCAAACTCTGATTATTGCTCCCTTGAGTGTGATTAATGCAAAGGTTTGTTGGTGGCTATTTGAATATAATCTTTGTTGGTAAATTTTTAGTTTATTAGGAATTTTAGATCACAGAATCACAGAATGGGTCACAGTGGAAGGGACCACAATGGGTCATCTGGTCCAGCTTCCCTGCCCAAACAGGTTCATCCCAGAGCACATGGCACAGGATTGTGTCAACCATTCTCAAGTCTCTCTAGTGAGGGTGAGTCCACAACTTCTCTGGGCAATCTGTTCCAGTGAATGATCACCCACAGTAAAGAAATTCTTCCTTGTGTTTAGAAGGAGCTTCTTGTGCATCTGTTTCTTTCCATTGTTAAAAATATATAATTTACTAGAAAAATATAAATAAACATACATATCATGTCACTGCATCATACAAATATACATTATTTATGGTAGATTTATGAATTGTAAAATACTTTCTTGCATTTAAGAGGTGGCTGAAATACTTAACATTAACGTGAAAACATTTTCCCAATCTTTTATTTTGGTTTATATTTTGTTTCAAATCAGTGTAATTCTGAAGTGTTGTATTAGGCTGATAATACAGATTTGATATATTCTGACATTCAAAAGCATTTAAATAACATCAACAAAGTTTTCTGACTGTTATTAAAAGCAGATTTCCAGATAGGAATTGATACCCCAGTGAACCAGTTCAAAGCTATGGATACATGTTTCTGTCTCCCAAACAGAAAATTGGTCTTACTGTAGGAAACTTCAAATGAATTCAAAATACAGACTTTTAAATGGATTAATTAACCTCTCCACCCCATGCTTTACAGGCACAACTGTGAATACCAGCAAAGCATCCTATCGATTTTAAGATGTTTGCTTTGCATTATAAATCTCTTCACTGTCTGTTTCCACAATATCTGGGAGAATTAGGAACACCGTATTTCCCTCCCTGCTGTTTGAATGCTGGCCCAGTAATGGCTCGTTTGATCTTTCTAAACCTACTTTGAACTCTATATTATTTCCTCTCACTGAAGACTTTATTCCCCACTATACTCTTGCGAGGCTTAAAATAAAGTCTAAAACATGATAGACTGCTGGCATTATTCAGTTCTACTAGCCAATGATTGTCATAGTATGATAATAACAGAATTTTTTTTTTTTTTAATGTGGCAGCCAGAGGCTTGACATATTCATTATTTCTTTTGCATGACTTTTCTTCTGGTTTTATGTATGTAGGTATGTATTTATTTATTTTGCAGGATCTTAAGGCACTAGGCAAAGGTATTTTATGAAAGGTTTACCAGTTCTCAGAAACAATGACGTGTCAGACAGGAAAAGAAAATACTTGCGAAGCAATACTGAAATTTTAGACACTTCCTTGACAAGGACCTGTAATTAAAGAGGACACACTTTACAAAAAATTAGGGAGGATAATGAGTCACAAAGTTTAAATTTGTTTTTCATTATTTATTTGGTTTTTGGTGGGGAAAGAACTGAAAGAAGACAAACCCAAAAATAACTGTTCTTGTTATTAAATCAGTAATTACATAAAACTCAGCTCAAAAAAGACAATTTTTTTCCTTTAAAATAGAAACTAACTACAATATCATACAAACAATCTGGTACAAGGAAAAGTGTCACAGTTTGTATCAGAAGATCAAAAGGACTGTTCCAGGTGGCCTCAGACAACCAGTTTTCTTTACATTCAAACAGTATCTTCTACAAATTCTAATTGCACAAAAAGAAAAAGATGAAAGTTACTTTGAGTCATTGTCAAGGACAAAATATTCATTTTGCTTTCCTCTTTTCCAAAGATTTCTCTGTTCAGCTTCTGTTTTTTCTAGATTCAATTTATTGTCTGATAGAGCAAGAGCAAAGAAGATTGGGGAAGAGTTTTATTAGTCTTCCAGGCTAGTAATGTATCAACCTTTCCTGATCCACTCTTATAAAATTATCATTTCATATTTTCCTAGGAAAGAGCAATGGTTTGCAGTTTGGTTGTTGGTTTTAGTAGGTTGGTTGATTGTCCTTTGTTTGGCTTGGCTCTGTGTTGATTTTGTTTAATTTGGGGGTTTGTTGGCTTTTGTTGTTGTTGTTGTTGCTGCTGCTGTTGGTTTAGTTTTAATTAATTTTCAACTCTGAATTTCAAACTAAGGATTTGAAAAAGCTTTAACAGTACTTTATGGCTGGACAATGGATGTTTTTCCAATTAAAGTTTTTCATGTAATACAGATTGAAGGTACACCCCCTTCATTGGACTAAACATGGAAATGGAATACTCCTATATGTGATTGCAGATGCATAATGTCTTTTTGCCATTCCTATTTATCTGCTTGAGGTATGACTACAGCAAAATCAGTTTTGATAAAATATAGATAGAAAAACAATTAAGTAAAAATTAAGAGCAGGGTATTTCCTGCTAAGGTTATAATATAATATAATAGTAATGATCATCTGGAAATAAAGGAGTTCGTGTACTCATGCAAATAAAATAGGTGGGATGATGCTTTCTTTTACTAATTAAAATTATACCTTTATTAACTGAAAATATAGAGCAGTCACAAAAGCAATTTCTGAATTACAACAGTAAAGCCATGGTATATGAGTTCTATATCTTACCTGCAAGCAAAATTTGAAAAAAAATACCAAAATGGATCATTTCTAGGACAATGTGAAAATTTAGTAGTGGTAATATTTTTTCCCACTGTGTCACAGAAAAGAAATGGACTAATATGTAAATACATAAAAGGACTAATATCAAAGTTAAGTCACAGCAGTATACACCCACAAAAAGTCTTTAGTCATGTTTACTATGCACATTCAAGAGGGGCAAAATAATTTTCAGAGCGACGCTAGCAAAACAATTCTAAGAAAATCACATAACTATTTTATTATATTGAAAAAATAAGAGATGGAGAAATCTCTCCACACACACAAAATACAATTAAGATTCCTAGTGTCCATCTAGATACAATACATCTGTGGTTTTAAGCAGCAGAACCAGAATTTAGAGCCAGCAGAATAGAGTACGTGACTTTATTTCCCAAACTTTAATTAATCAAGAATAAATGCATTTGTACAAAGGACCAGAAACTTGTCATGGGAACTTCACAGGAAGATGATCTCAGTAAATTAAAGAAACTCATTTTTTTCCTGAGAGACAGAGCAGTAGACAGTAATATGTTTCATTGCTCTTTGGAAGATCCTTTCAAAGAGGAAGAAGAATCTAAAGGTCATGTCATTGAAATAATGCAATCCAGGGTAACTAGTGTCATCTGTATAATACAGTAATCTCACTGCTAAATTGGGTAAGGAGGGTTTTTCTCACTTTTTGAAGCTGACCTGCACATTAGAAGGAATCAACCATCCACCTATAATTTTTTTTTTCAATGCCAATTGTAGCTGATGAAATGTAAAAAACTTGTATGGCACTTATCACGCCAGCTTCAAATGAATGCGCATATGTACTTTCTAACAATAGAGAAATTATACCTGTTTTAAGGGGTTACAAGCTCTTACATTTGCAACAAAGAAAATGGAAAGAAGTACCTCTGTGGGCAGAAAACCATCCCCAATAGTATTCATCTCTCCTCAGGGGCTGTGGAGAGAGATAACTCAAACCCAGTTTTCCCCTGTATTTTTTAGGACTGAAACCTACTGAAGCAGAAGAGAGCATCCAGTAAAGTGTTTATGTGATAGAAACCATTTCTCCATTCTGTATGTTAATTCCTGGTCTCTCCAGTTCTAAAGTGACTTAACCTGTGTCCATTAGGGTATCTTCAAAGCTGTTCACTACTATAAAAATAGGGATGAAAGAGTAGGTGAAAAAGGTAAGAAGAAGGGAAAATATTAAACTCCACATAAAAGGAGTTCCTTGCAGAAGACAGGTGCCTGTATACGTATGGATTACTGAAGTTACACACCCGGAACACTTTCTCAGATCATCGGAGAAAACCTTCAGGACTTTATCTGGGTTCCTGTCCTGTGGCACATCATGTAATTTGAAGCAAGCCAGGCCCTCAAGTCATCTACACAGGGCGGGAAGACATGATAGGGGACTCATGAGGATCCCATAATATCCTGGAACGACTGATCTTGGAACTTGAGTTTTACAATTACTATAACAATTTTTTAGACACCTCTTTTGCATGAAAACTGAAATGAAGTAAACACACATAGCAGACCTCTACATTTAGATACCAAATCCACTCATATCTATTGGCGTTAGAGATATCTAAAATGTCTAAAATGTTCAAGAAGAACCTGAAGATCATTCTTGAAAGATAAAGATGTTTTATACATTTATTTGCCATATGTGTCAGACCAAATAAAATATTTAGGATACTCAAGAGTTTCTAAAAAGGCACAGTGGTCAGCTGAACGTAATTTCTTAATGTCAAGCTGAATACCCTCAACAAGTTTAATTACTTTGAGGATGAAACAGTGCTAGAAAGTAAGCAGCTTGAGTTGCTCTTGAAAACTCAGGAGGAGGTTTAGGCTCCTAAGGCACCACCCCTTGGTATTCTGCTAAAAGAAAATGGAACAAGAGGATCAGTGCTCATAGCCTATGTCATGTTACTGTCCAGTCTCATCTGGAATTCAGTAAGCTATTTGGGTCAGTCTTCTACAGCAGTGAATTTCACAAGTTAACTATACTTTGCTCAAAATATTGTTGTCTTTCCTGCACAGGTAAAAGAGTGTTGTAAGTTGGAACAAAAGACATTAAGTGGAAAGAAGTTGGTGTTTCAGGAATGTCCTCAGACATTCTTGAATTTTCTGTATATTCATATTCAATTTCTGTATGAGTATTTCTAGCAATAATACAGTCATATCAATGTTTAGTTATTTCACAGTCACTTAATGCTCTTTTTGTTAAAAGACTTATACACTGGCTTATCTTAAGTCCCAACTCAGAAATTCATGTGCTTAAAGTTTAAAAAGTCAATCAACATAGAAAGACCCTCAGTTTACATTTTTTTAAATTTTATTTTAGATGTTTGAAAGGATTTAAGGTATAGATTTCACACTGTATATCATTACTTTATTATGAATTCAAGCAACATTTAAAAGTAATATTGTATAATTTATCACTTTGTATTGAAAATTGTGTTTTGCAGTACAATGCTTATTAAATAGAAACGCTACTATCTTCCTTCTGTCAAGTGCTCTCTAATGTAGACTGTTATCCCCTACTTTGAAGTCCCTAAAGGTTTGCAAATTCCCCAGCAAGTATTAAGTTAGCCTAAGAAATACTTAGGGTAAAAAAGAAAAACCTAAGTCATAAAGTGGCACAAAATGAGATAAACAAAAAAAGAGAGGGACATATTTTAAAAATGTTTGAAAAGTATTTCTTCATCTTTTCTAGAGTAGAAAAGCCTATTGAAATAATAGACTGTAAAATCTTCAAAAGTATTCTGTTTATATTTTCCTTAGACTTGATGTGGTCAAGTCACTTGAAAATCTCTCTGGTGCCAAATAACATTGTGTGTATGCAATAGTTTCTGAATAGCAACGAAACCTTTATTATGGAATAGCAAATTTATAATTTCAGTGAAATAGAAAAGCAATAGTGAAGTATAGGAATTTGTGCAGATGCAGAGAGAAAAGCACACCCACAAAAACACAGAGATAAGCTAAAGTAACTTACTAAAAATGCAAATCTACTTGCTAAGTAGCTTAAATAATGAACCCCAGATTTTAGTTATAATAGTTTAAAGAAAATTCAGACCTATAATTTAAAAAATTTAAGATGTATTTGGATATCATTAACAGTGATTTTAGACCCTATTAATAGATATATTAAATAGTCTAATACTGAGCAAACATCTTTTAGAGGCTGCGATTCTTTTCTGGTTGTTTCTTGTGTGTCTATAAGGTTTTGAAAAGGCCTGACAAATTTACGAGGCAGGTTTGTTTTTTTTAATGTGCTGGATAGAATTACCACATATGGAGAAGATATATGCACTAATACCTTCATACGAGATAAAGTGCACATATGTTCTTTTTTCTACATCATTGTGTATTTTAGTATTCGTGCCTCTGTCAGTAAAATAAAGGAACAGATTAGTAATTAGGAAATGACAAGTAGTAAGAGAGATGAGAAATTATGCAAACACTGAAATTACATTAGTGACTATTACATAATAATATTAGAGACATTTCCACCCCCTCTGTTAAGAAGTAGTAAAGATGTTTGGTACTTTTTAATGCTTTTAAATAATGTAAAATAAATTGATAAAAATTAGAGGACATTAGATAATAAATGTTGTCCAAATGAAATACAGTCTGTCTCTAACCAGATTTCCAAGGGAAAATGTGTGGTAACTTGTCTAATGATTTTAGAAAAAAAAGTTTAGAAAAGCTGGCTAGTACTACTACTTCAATTATTTGTGATATTAAAGAGATGATTCTAGAATTCCATGTCAAGTAAATGTTAAAAAGATACCAGTGGCTGAATAATACAGAGCTTTTTGTTGTCACAACAAATATGGAACAGAAGGAGAAGCAAAAAAGAATCACAGATCTATTAGGTTCAGCATCAATCATTTCCAAACCTTATCCACAATAAATATGCTCTTCAATACTGGTTTTGAAAAGGATTAAAAACTTCCCCAAAACATGAGTCCTGTGCTGCTGTAAGAAAGGATTGATAAAGCAACAAGTTATTACTTGATTACATTGATTTGTATAATATATTTAACATTCTATTTCCAAAAGCTGTAAGAAAAACAAACAAAGAAAAAAAAATGAGTGATTTTCCAACTACATCATTGCATATTATTGTTTTGTGAGGAAAAAGTTGTTTGTGTTATTTAGCCAACTGTCAGTGCTATATTGCTGTCATTTAAAAGTAACAAATGCTCTGTAATGTAAACTGGACACAATGTTCTCATCAGCCTACAAGCCAGCTGCATTTTCTATCCTTAGGTTTTTAGTGTCTGTGGAACACTGAAAAACTGCAACAATATTTATTCTCCTTTCTCTTAACAACCGCTATCACTTTCCAGTGGTACCAAACCTAAACTTAAATGTTTTTCACAATATTTTGTTTTCAATATTGAAATATACAAATATATATTTGCCCATGCATTCTCAGTATTGTAAACTCTGATCAAGGTAAGAAGCCATTCCAATCATATTGAGATCTCTGTCTGCAGCAGCAGAGTTGATACAAAATTCCAGCCAGAGTTCCACTTACTCTTCTGTATGTGACCTCAGCATGAAAACTGGACAGCATAAATGTAAGAGTAAGCAGCTCAAAGACTACTTGTGTGTCACTTACCCACAAATGGGAGCAGCCTTAGAGATGTACAACTGAAAAACTATCAGCTTGTCTTGAAGTCTTTGGATTATTTGATAAAGACCATTGCATTTATAATACACAAAGTGATTTCATTATTTACTATGTGAAAAAAAACCCTGACTCTATAAAAATGAATATGTTATTCTGTCTTTTTTTTTCCTTTACTTGGTATATAGATAGAACAGTATTTGTGAGCTTTATCTTGACAGACTTAAGAACCCAATGTAACAAAAGGGACACTTTGAAATAGGAGTTAGTACATGCAGACATGTACTCGGTTGTATCTCACTCCTATAAATTATACAATAATTTTGGAGAATGAAATATTCAATTATGATAATGATGATGAAATACATTAATATAGCCAAAATGACTGCTTCTCAAGAGATAAATGATGAACTTTTATAGAACTCTGATGCTGATATTTTAAAGAACTGGTACTTTCCAGAATTTTAATATAATGCACTTAGCAAATAATCTTCCAGAGCCCTAAGGCTGTATATGAGCATCTTTATTTAACCACCCCAATGATGAATTCTCTGGGACTTTAAATTGGTAGTACATATTGTAGCATTAAATTATTTTGGGCTTTTTCTCAAAATAAAATTATCAGTGCTATATTGCAGATACATACGGTGTTATAAACATCATAGATCAATATTTAGATTTAAATATTAAATAAAAGATGGTAGGAAGTTAAGGCTTCATGAGTGGAACATGGTGCATGTCTGCTTGGGACCTTCTTGAAATCATTATAAGAATTTGATAGTAATGCATTTGAAGGATATTAAGATCAAAATAGTAGTTACATAATTTTTATGCATTTTTAGATGCACTTACATCTTGAATAAATATTTGTCAAAAACTACACTGAATTTTTCTAACTGTTAAAATATGCAATTATGAAAAGAAAGGAACATGAGGGGGGATGTATATTAACAATTTAGACTAAACCTGAATGAAAGGTGGAATTGAGAAGGGCAAAGCAAACAACTGAAAAAGCAAACAATTTACCTTACTTCTTACTAAGTAAACAGAAAAATAATTATTGCTGCAGCAACCATGTTCAACAGCTAGTGCAAAGACCAAGTTAGCATAGCAATTTCATATTATTGGTTAAAATAGATGAGGGTTAGTAGAGAAGTCCTTGTATTTTCATATTCTAGGGCATAAATGTTACTTTTACACATTAAAACAAGGAAGAAGCTAAGTAAATATTTCAGGCTAGTAATCTAAATCTCTTATTAATAGAAAATCATTAAGAAATATCTGCAATTAGAAACTAGAACCTTAAAAATACTGAATTAAGCTTTTATGAACATTGGTTCTGGTTTTCTATAAATATGTCATTAGTGGTGTAATACCACATATAAAATTCACAAGGTATATTATTTTCTATGTCCTGTTAAATAAAATGTTGCAAAATTTATTTAAACACACTTTTACGTGATAGACTGCTGTAATGATCCATGGCAACATATATGCATCCCACACAGTGATCTTTTGAACAACTCTAATTCATCATGGAAAACAGAATGTGTAACTTTCTACTTCAGAAAATATAGACCATTAAAATCCAAGTTTAAAAAAACACCCTTAGTTTCTAGTGTTCATTTTCTTAGAAGACTGTACTTAAATACATCATCAAAGTTTTTGTTGTTATTGATAACACATTAAAACAACCAAAATAAAACCTTTTGACTTGTTATTGTTTATTTGCTATGAAAACTTTACTAGCCAATGTGTAATCTATGTAATGGCTAGGAAGGATGAAAATTGAATTATTAAAACATGTTTGGGTGCACATTCTAACATCCTCTATTTATCTTGACATTAATAAGACCTGAGATGTCCATTAAGACATGAAGCTTGTCTGGAAGTTCCATACTGTTATTGACTTACCTCCTTTCAGGTAGTTGTAGACAGCAATAAGGTCTCCCCTGAGCCTCCTTTTCTCTGGGCCAAACAACTCCTGCTCCCTTAGCTGCACCTCACAAGATTTGTGCTCCAGACCCTTCTCCCACTTCACTGCCCTTCTCTG
>VYZT01017390.1:358-23845 GCA_013400735.1 Pomatostomus ruficeps | reverse complement strand
CTCTTTTGCATAAATCCTATTTTAAAGAAAAGGAACTGAGATATTGAGCAAATAAATAATTTTCTTGAAGGCTGTGGGAGAGCCATTAACACAGTTTTTAAATTGAATACCAGTCTCCAAAGCATCCATCCTTGCTTGTAGAATTATTTTCTTAGTTTAGAGAAACTAATTAAAACTGGTTAAAAATGCATGAGGGTATTTTTCAACCAAGAGAAGAATACTGTCCAAGAATGTGTCACTGTCAATTACAAAGGTTTGATAGAGAAAGTGAATATGCTTAACTCAACTCTGTATTCTATATTGCTGAACACTGGTATCATAATAAATGTGTCTAAAATTTAAAGACATAAAAAGATTAAAGTTTGAACAATGTAAGAAAAATGTCACAGTTAAAATGAAATGTTTCTGTGATTTCAAATTGTTTTATTTCATGGTAATTTAAGAACTTCTGTTCAAATTCACAATCTGTTTGTTTTTCCAGAACTGAAAATTTAGGCTGAAATCCTAACAGCTCACCTAGCAAGGTAAAGGGATTATTTTGTCAAAGAAAATACACTAAAGTAACCATTTTGAGAAGAAAGACAAAATGTTAGTCAATGTGTCTAACTCAATATCCAATTTTACGGAAATTAATGGAAATGAAATGTACAAACAAGCTTAAAATCTAGATGGAGCCTCAGTGAGTTATTTCAGCCACCATCATATTCTCCTCACTGACTTTCTCCGCCGTGCATCACCACTGCTGCTGAATTTGGAGTCTCTGAAAGAAGCTGAAAGGAGCTGAGCGCAAAGCAGGAAGCCACACTTTTCACCTTCAGTAGCATTTCCTTGTGATTTAAAGTCTGAACACCCTCTCCTCCTCCCACCACACTATTTTCCCCTTGGCACTACCATTTCTCAGCTTGAGATAAGACTGTGAAGAGTGGAATCAAGGCAGGAAGGAGAATAGATGAAGTAGCTCCCAATTCAACCTGCTGAGCAGCAGCTGGTGTGACCAGGTGGATCTATCTCCAAAATCCCATCTAGAGATGGTGTCCTGCATGTCCTCCCCACAAATTCTGCTGTGACTTGAATCACTGAATCATAGAATATCCTGAGTTGGAAGGGACTCACAAGAATTGTGGTGTCCAACTCCAAGTCCGAATGCAGATATATCTTGTAGAAATAATGGCAGGATTAAAAAAAAAAAAATCAGCAAAATAATTTTGGAAATATCTGCTGACAAGCTGTGAAATTTCAAAATTATTTTTACCACTGCTGAGTTTTAATTTTGCTCAGGTAATTTAAGACCCTCAAAAAATCTTTTAATTGGAAGATTGAATGAAGGAACTGAATTAAATGAGATGGATTATATCCTGGAGATGCTGCTTTCTAGACTATGTAAAGAATCTCAGTAAGTATCTTGCACAACATTTTGTCTTCAAAGGCCTACTGTGATAAATCCTGCATTAGGTGATATGCTCAAGAGTATGTAGGAAGTTTTTAATAAGACTGGGAATATTTTTTAAATTTTGAGTCAAAAGCCAGATTATAAAATTGGCCTGACCACTACCTGTTGCTTTCCTTCCATCAGTATCCACCGCTGATGCATTGTACATTCCCACATGGCTCAGAGAGCAATGGATTCCTAAAGTACAATGGAGCCAATAACACTGCAATAGCTGAATTCTGCTAAATCAGCAAAAACGTTAGGTGGAAGAATTTAGATAAAAAGGTTTCCTAAATCTTGAGGATCAGCCACGACCAGCTTGGACAAAGGACTTGATTACCATTTAAAACTTATTATACACCTTTGTATTAAGGTCCTATAAAAAGAGAACATTCTGTATTTAATAGAGCAGCAGATAAGATTACCTCAACAGGATTACAGGTATATTATGAGATTTATGTGTTACTCATTGCTGGATTATGTTTCAGAGAGCTAGAAGCATAAAAACAAGAAAGACAATTTCTTGAAGGCCAGCATTTAATTATAGACTTATCCAATAATCCATTATTGAACTGGCTCATCAAATAGGCTCTGTCCAAAGGATTATACCAAACTGTGCAATTTTTCATTGGATTTAGTTCTAAAGGCTGACCAAAGGTTTTGGAAATGAAAGCAGGAGACTGTCAACAAAATGCTCAGATGTTACCATCGAAGTCTGTAGTAGGACATAAATCTCAGTCAGTTGGTTTGATGATTATCCTTTGCAATGTTCTTTATTTGTTGAGCATTCCAACAAAAAAATCAAGCTTTTGAATGGAATCTTAAAAATAAATTTAACAACACTATCTAAATCTCTTCAGAAAGGCCAGAAATACTTATTTTATTACTTTCAGGTAGCTCAATATCTATAACTCATGTCCTCTTGAAAACAGAGGAAAACAATACAGAAGCTTCATTATTGTTACAACCTACCTGATATGAAAAGGCAGCAGACATTAGAGAATTGACCATAGGATTGCACAGGTCAAACTTACTGTTAATAAATAGGAAACAGTGACAATAATAAGCAAGTCTTTCGTGGCATAAAGTACAGTAGCATGTCAAAAACCCAGGAGTGGACAGAGAATCAATGAGAAATACACCACTAACTTAACCACTTCATCTTCTTTATTACAACAATTTCCAGTTTAGCCCTAAAGTAAATAACAGAGCTCCGGTTGTTGGGTAGTGGACAATTACGCAAAAATATGCCACTATATAAATCAAACCAAATCTGTTTGAATAGTTGAAAAACTTCAATCTAAATAAAATATTTCTGAGAACATTGAAAACTCACTCTCCTTTGACAGTTTTCCAGAACAATGACCCAGTGCTTTCCTGAAATTACAAATTTGCATGTTTCTCTTCTATTTAAGAGAAAATAAGAGGGCTGCAGGAATATCTGAAATATTCTGTCTTCTTTCCCAGGTGGGAGAAAAAGGTAGAATGCTGCATCATCACAAAATTGTCATCCTAACCCAGTCTGAAGAAAGGTGCAGTAGAATTGTGGCTTAAATGTGTCTCTCAGAGGTAACACCTCTCAGATGCACTCTTGGGTCAGGTATGTACTACCTTAGGTCTATTCAACTCGCACTTTAAAGCCAGGGCTCCCAGACGTGAATATGCCACCTTCAATGTGTTTGACTGAACTGGAAATTTTATTAAAACTCAATGGTGCTTCCTACTATGACAGATAAAATTACAGTTTGCCAAGGGGATGACACAAAACAAAGGAAAGCTCAAAGAATGTGGCTCTTCTGTCAGAAACTCTGCTTTTAACCTTAAGAGAAGTTTGCCATTGGCACAACAGGATGAGCACATGTGAATAGGTTGATAGCATCAGCAGAATAATATGTAAACACTTCAGTTCTTCTGGGATCTTCAGTAACAAAAGCAAGAGCTTCATGCCCTGAACTTTTTCATCATTAGGGAATGGTCTGTTTGCACTTGTACATTGAATGCACTAGTTTATTTAGCCAAAGTTTGTTTGTTTTTTCCTCTGTTCCTGAGAGTTCACATCTGTAAGAATGGATGAGATTACAGTTCTCTAGTACACTAGGGAATTTCATTTGGTTTATCTTGCTGGGACAATAATAAAGCCTCCTCTTGAGCACAGTAAAGATCTATTATAATATTCAATGATAAGACATTCTTCCATGTGTTGTTACTCACTTTTCCTTTTGGAAAGTTATATTCTACTCTCTAAAATCACCCTACAAGGTTCACAAGTGAAAGGATTACTCAGTCCCTAAACTTTTGCTCTCTGCTATTGTAAAATTCCATTCTGAATATTGCTTACTGTTTATAGAAACTCTCTGGTACTAAAAGGTTCACAAAGAGCTTCTAAATTATTAGATCCTGAGATGCAATATAAGGGCACTCACATTTTCGGAAGAGTTTGTATTGAATTCCAAAGACCTTAAACAAATTCATAGTCATAATTTGAAACTGCATCCAAACCTGAAAAATGCTCAAGTCCTTACTTGGGTTAATGTTGCCAAGTGTGTGAAAAGTGCTCTGACAGAAGCTTGTTTTGAGGTACATCTATTTAAAAGAAATTTGGGGTTGATAGCTTTCAAAACATTTCCTAGAGCACAAACCCAATAATACACTTATTTTGACCCAGACATACATAAATAAAAAATGAATTGTGTTCAAATCCACCATTCAATACAGCCTCTTTGCCATGGCTAACTACAGAGATACTTTTTGCTTGTTTCAGCAAAAGCGAAGACTTGGAGTGGTCCCTACTCTATTTCCTGTACCTATGTTTTGCTGAAGGCAGCACTTTCAGCCAGGGATGTGAAATGGTTACATGTGACAGGCTGAATGTCAGTGTCAGAGCATGGAGCCTGACCTGGGCTTGCACAGGGAGGCTCATTACAAGCGCACTTAGACAGCCTTTCAATCTCCAACATTGCCTCTCTCCATTCACAGTTCAAACCAGAATAAGCAAATTCCACTCCAGCAGTGTCCCCTGAGCCGTTCTGCAGGGCTGAAGTGTTAAACTGTGCAGCTCTGCTTTCAGTTTGCTCGGTATTTGTTTAACCTGTACTGCCAGAAACACTATAAATCCCTCGTTCGATTCCGCACGTCCCTTTTCATTTACTGAACCCTCTAAAGGTCAGAGCAGCCACACTCCTCTCTGGAAGGGCTGCCCTTTCTTACTCTGCACATCCAGGGTGGGAGATGGGATGAGATGTGGGAACAGCAAGAGCCATCAGGAAATACAGATTGGAAGAATAGCCAAGACTAACACACCTGCTAAAATGCATGTTCCGGTTATTTTTTCAGTAGCACACCCACTGAGAGCACCAAAAACGTTTGACATCAACCTTTCGATCTAGGTGTTACAATGGCACTGCATCACAGGAAATGATAGTTACGACAATTACACACAAACTGGCAGGAAATTAGTTAAGTATGATATCTGAAAGATTATTATCTGCAATAATCTGGTTTCAGGAGGTGGATGAAGAAGTTGGGCTATCCATTTTCTGGTATTTACTTTGTGAATAACAAAGCTCAGTATGGGAACCTCGGTTTGGGAAGGATGGTTCTAAACCCTCTGAAACCACATCAGACATTGCATACCAGCTCTTCATGGGAGCAGGAATCCCACAGGGAGCTGCTGTGATGATATTTGTATCTCAGTAGAATAAATATTGGGTGTAAAGGTTAAATAATACCTGTGGTTCAAAATCCTTAAAGCAAAACTGGGCAATATATACTGCAGGGCCTTCTGCAAGTCCTAGGAGTCTTGTAAAACCAACCAAAAAACCTCACTTATTTTCTCTGCTAGTTATTGGCTACAAAGTTTATGTCCATTAGAGTAGATACTAACTAGTTCTTAGACTTTAAAGCCTTTTTAAAGGTATTTATCAGATAAAAACAGAATTACTAAGAATCAAATCTTTCAGATACAAAATCTTCCCAGAACAAAATAAACCAACATTACTTACCAATGGGAATTAAAGAATCTTTTGTAAATACGTTCTACATTAGAGTAACTAAGCTGAGAATCAGTGCCTTGGATTCTGATATAAACAGTGCTTTAAAGTGTACACTACTAGGAAATTAGAAGTCAACAGAAGGATTTGCTTAGAAGCTGTTTGTTCTTAGAACAGCTTTCAGAGACAGACAGAAGTTTCATACATAGGAAAGTAACATTTTTTTCATTAAAAATTACCTTGTCATAGTATTTAGAGATTTGTTCCAGATTATTTTGCAATAAATCTAGGAATTCCATTTTGGAAACAAAAGTAATCTTCAGATGAGATGAAGTATATATGTTCATTTCCAAAACTAGATTTCTGGAAATCTTCTTTAGGACTATCTCATTTTTCACAAGATGTTGTTAATTCAAAAGTGCTGACTGAGCTAGATATCAGTGTCTTTGTTTCAAAATAATGTGCTGCTTAGTCATTTTGCTCTGCATACCTTTCTGATGACACACTTTTCATAAACCAAAATCTTTTCTGTCAAGGAAAAGATTTCTGTCACCAGAATCAACTCAAGTGAAAGAGGAATAAAAAAAAAAGATCACAGACATCCTTTGCTTGGTGTGGCTACTGTAGGAGAATAAAGAATGGAATAAAATATTTCAACCCCAAAGTTTTTCTTAGGCTGCTTTAGACCACAGGATTTGCAGAACCTCATGGTAACTCAATTATCTCGGCCACTTCATATCTGCTTTTTAAACAGAATGGGAGGAAGCCAATTCTATCCTGGGCTGCATGACAACAAGAATAAGAGGTCAAAGGAGGTGACTCTGCCCCTCTGCTCTGTGCTGGTGAGACCCCTGAAGTGCTGTGTCCCATTTTGGGGTGCTCAGCACAGGAAGGATGTGAAACTGCTGGAGCAAGTCCCGAGGAGGCCAACAAGTTGATCAGAGGGCTGGAGCACCTCTCTTATGAGAAAAGGCTGAGAGAATTTGTGTTTTTTAGCCTGAAGAAGAGAAGGTTCCAGGGAGACCTTATTACAAGAAAGATGGGGATAGACTTTTAGCAGAGCTTGTTGTGATAGGACAAGGAGTGATGGTTTTAAATTAAAAAATGGTTGATTCAGATAAGATAAATAAAGATTTTTCTTTACAATGAGGGGGTGAAACACTGGAACTGGTTGCCCAGAGACGTGGTGGATACCCCATTCCCAGCAACATTCAAAGTCAGGTTGGACTGGGATCTGAGCAACCTGCTCTAGTGGAAGGTGGCTCTGCTCATTCCAGGGGGGTTGGACTTGATGAATTTCAAAAGTCCCCTCCAGCCCAGACGACTCTATGATTCTTTGAAGAGTGAAAAACCTGAACCAGCTTTTATAAACTAAAAACTGGAAAAGGTCACTTTTCTGGCTGGTTTTAGTGTCCCTTTCACCATTTATCCACTCAGTTTTCATCAAAGGTCAAGTTGCCCTTAGTTCTTCTGTGATGTTAGAGAAGTACCTTTTCACTTCTCAGTCTCAATTTCTCATATGAAGAATGATGGTTGATAGATTTGTGTTTTATATCTTTTTAAATTTAGTTTCTGGGACAGAGAATCCACATTTTTGTAAGCAGGAAGAGTGAAAGGACTCCAACTTGAAAATGTTCCCATATGAGAAATAAAAAGTAGCAGCCTCTAAATGAATGATATTTTAAGATAAATTACTTTTAAATGAATTAAGTGTCTAATTACCTGGGCATTCAACATCGTCTTTTGCTTAATATAGATTATCAAAATACATAGAATGCATAATAAAATTAAAATAAGGGTCACTTTAAGAATTAAATTTAAAACAGCAAAATACTTCTTCAGTATTCAGGCAAATATATTTGAAAAAAAAAAAAGTAGTACTGCAGTGCATAGATGCATACAAAAACAGCATGCAGTTGTACAATGAAACAATAAAACAACATAGAATTTTAGAGGAAAAAATACATTTAATTCTCCAAAATAGTTCACAGACTTTTTTCCCTGATGTTTTATGCAACTGAATCCTATTTATATTCCTCCAGTACCATGTGTAGTTTTGGAAGTGTGTAGGGCAATTGTGAGACAGCTTTGACATCTGCTTGAGCCTAACAAGTTTCCTGCTCATTCCTCCCTGTTAAATAAAGAATGATTCCTTGGACTTCTGAAGAGGAGCCTGTTCCTCAGCAAATTTCTTCTTTACCAGCTTGTTTAAAAATGCATCCTGAAAATCTGGCACGAGTACATCACTTGTTAAAATGCCTGCATGAGTGACCAGCAAAGGAAGAGATTTAGGTATGCATGTAAGTGGCTATTAGGCTGCAGAGATTTCCCCAGACTTTGTTTTAGAAATTCCTGTGCTGTGATCAGAAGTTTAATTTACTTCTAGCAACTGGGGGTGCCCTGTTTTGTCCATCCCAAATGAATTTTGACTCTCAGGAATCTGTTCAGTGTGTCTCTACCCAGACACAACCTCACGTACCAGAGCAAAAAGGGATAAGGGCTAGAGAGGTGGGAGTCTGGGGGGTTGAAATTTGAATGATTCCAAAGTAATCTGATATAAAACTGTGTAATAGAAGTTAGGGGAAGAAAAAAAACTGGCACTGGTTACCAAAAATGACTGAAGCATAGAAATAATCTTGGAATCATTCTGACAATTTCTATTTTGTCTGACTCTGGAAAGCTCCAAAGTCAAAATAAACCTGAAGCAAATCTAAGTAGACCCCCAAAATCTGGTTCACCTCTAAAGGAATGAGACACTTCTTTACTGCTTCTTTTTATCAATATCAAGTCCTATGACCCTGCTGTCTGAGGCAAAATATTTTGATGCAGTAATTGTAACTATAATTTTGGTCTAGAAGAAAGAGTTAGAAGCTGAAGGATGAGACCATTTCCATCTCCTCCAAAAAAAAAAAAAAATAACAGAGCAGATTAAGGGAAACCTGGATACTGTGACTATTGTCAAAAAACCCTGCTCTTTTGGAGTGACTCTAATATGGAAAGCCTAAGGAGACTCCTACAGAGCAGATGAGCCCTCAGTGCTGCTTAAACTGAAGATGGAGTTACTGTTTAGCCTGGAAATATCCCTGGAACAGAAAGGGACAGTAAAGGCACAAAGCCATTGGAGTCTGCACTTCCAGACCTGGAAACTCTGTTTCGTTTAGCATTACAGCTTCAAATCTCACCCAGGCATACTGGAGTGAGGGAATGGAGAGAGAGGAGAAACTGGAGAAGGAATTCATGCATGCAATCGGACTGAAGCAGTGTCTGATGAGGTGGCTGAATTGAAAGGAAAGAGTATTTGATAATGCAGCTTTAAAGTTGAAAAAGTTTACAGGGCCTCTAGTCAACTCTTTAACCCTCCAAATAAATAAATAAATAAAACTTCTAAAAACTGTCTTAGATAAGATTTCAGGCCAAAAATAACACATAAATGCTGTATAGTGGGTTTGTTTTTAATGCTCTCAATTAAAGTAGTCGTAAAAATATGTTTGCATATGTTTAGCAATTAATGCCATAAAGTATTTACACACAGACAATGGTGGGACTGTAATTATGTCTCTCT
Source organism: Pomatostomus ruficeps (assembly GCA_013400735.1). Classification (NCBI taxonomy): domain Eukaryota; kingdom Metazoa; phylum Chordata; class Aves; order Passeriformes; family Timaliidae; genus Pomatostomus; species Pomatostomus ruficeps. The sequence continues at coordinate 14,865 of VYZT01017390.1, read as the reverse complement.
CAGTCTGTCTGTGTAACTATTTTTACCATATGACCCTTTTTCATATTTTTTTCTCAACAATCAAAAGTTTTGCTTTTAATAGTTCAAATTACAACTTATGCCAAGATTTTCCAATAGCTGAAATAACTATCCAGTACGCTGTTCTGACACATTTAATTATTTTTGTTGAGAGTGCTGTACGTATGAATCAAATTATATGAACTGTTGCCTTCTGTTTCTATACTGGTTGATAAAGATGACTGAAGTAAACCCTCATTTCAGTTTAATTCCCTATTTTCTACCCCTTGCTGCCCATAATATTGGGTAGTTTACTTTAAATATCTCTCTCAGTAAATAGAATTCTCTCAGAAGACCAGATTAGAGAGGGCTATATATAGGAAGAAGCACACAAAAATCTAACACAAAACTTCCTATGTGAAAAATAGATAGGAAGTTTTTTGATGTCTGACATGTATGTTTAGTACAGCCCACGCTGGACTTAGAATATTTTACAAAAGTGAACATGCTACTAAGAAAAGTAATGTAATTATTGCATTTGTCTCACCTTGCATTGCTATACATCAATTATTTAGTGTAAAATATCCTCTTGGAATGCAGCATTCATCACTTCAGAGCTGTGGTCTTATAGATGGTCTTTAGGGACATATTTCTTACTGGTGTCTAATCCCATTCCTCATCACTGGAAGGAGCTGCTCCTACATAGGTTCTTGTCAGCTGCAACAGACATGGGATATTAAACCTCTTTTCTTTGACTACGAGGTTTTATTACAATTCTGACTGGATTTAGTTGAGATGGAAAGTAATCAAGCTACTGTAGTAAATTCAAAACTGTGCCTAGCATGGAAGTATTAATAGCCACTGTAGCACTGCAGAAACCCTTTAGCTTTATCCTTTAATTCATCCAATTCTTTTTTGGCTTATGCTGGCGAGAGTTTTCCTGGCTCTTTATGGATCATTTAAGAGGAAATGTTGAATTCTACTGGAGTCTGGAGCCAGAGTATTTTGGCTCTCTGCTCCTGAGCTGTAGGAAGGGAGGTTCATTGCCACAGCCTTAGCGTGAGCCCATCTCCTTGGCGTCAAAAGCCTTCTGTGTGTTACTGCAGGCGGTGCCGCCACCCGCACGCCTCGGAGCCTGGCGGGTGCCCCGCCACCGTGGCAACGCTGCTGAGATTAATTGATCTGAAAATACAGTCTGTCCACAGAAATCAGGGGACCACTGCTCCTAAGATCTGAACTGCCAACTCATTTGGCGTCTCAAGCTTGGTAGGAGTGTTCTGTGCTCAGTGGCAGCAGCAGAATTAGACATAAAGTGTTGACTGCTGCATTGCATCCATGATTGCTACTGCAGTGCTGCTGTAGAAATATATTATGAACATAGCAATAGCATACATTTCAAAGGAATTTCACTAAAAATTCTGTGATAATGCATGTTTAGGTCAATTCTGAAAGTATGATGATTAATCAATTTCATTGGACGTATGACTGTTGTCCACCAGATGCTTTTCAATACCTCCCAGAATAATCTTTTCCATGGTTTTACTGGGCTCTCAGAGACTGACGGGTCCTCATTCTTGCCCTTCTTGAAAACTGGAGCAACGTAAGCCAGCTTCCACTCAACATAATTCTCGGTATTTCTTTTTACCTATTTTCCTTTTGTCATCTTTCCACATACATTTGACTTTCCCTGAGGCCTTAAACATCTGGCAAGATTCATAAAAGCTTTAATGAGTCAGAAATAAGTCAGAAGACATTTGCAAGTTGTAAAAGCATCCTCTAGATTCAAATTGATGGCATCTTTGTAGTTAATCTGCTAACTGGCTTGTATTCAACAGCAGGCTATTTATTAAGAGAGAATTCCCCACTGTGGATTTTATTATCCCAGCAATAACAGGAATGTGATATTGAGAGTCTAATATTAATTGGCTATCTCTACATATTATATATATAAATGCAACCAGTTTTTAAATTGTTCTGTTGCACAAATAGAGAGCAGACAAAATCTTCAGCTGATATAAAGTGGTGTATCTCTCCCCATTCCTATGAGGAGCTTCCTTTAAAATTGTGATAAAAATTCACAGAAACATCACTGATTTTAGTGGACTTCATCTGAATTCATGCCAGCTCAACAGATGAGAATATGTTACAGATTTTCTGTCTTTCTCTGAAAACTAAAAATAAGTTAAAAATTAATGATTTACAAATATTTGGAGGCAGGAGACTATTTATAATTTCTCTGCAAAGTAAGTGATATTTTTTTGCCATTTTATGATCATGCATGAAGATGGAGATCATGAAGAAATAAATACATAACGAGAGACCTCAAATCAGAATGCCTGCATCCTTTGCAGTAGGGAGAAGGATGAAGATTAACCAGGTGCTCCGAAGTCTGGAATTTCTTCATGTTTAAGTGCCTAAAAAGTCTTATAAGTTTGGACATATTGTTGGATATGGCTCCCCAGTTTTTCACGTGATAGAAATATAATCTCTTTTCATGGTAGATGTATCATTAAAACTTTAAGCACATGGCGCTACAATGAGAACAACCAACAGGTTTAGGATATTTCCAGTGACCATATCTCTCTCTTCCAGGTGAACCAGGTTCAAAGCAGTAACGGTGACTTATTTTCTGTATTGAGCTGGAATGAACTAGAAAAATCTTAGATTGCAGGGGGTTTTATATGTATAATTATTGTAATTTTTTCATATGCAATTACAGTTAGAGATACTCTTCACTGATGAAATCATCACAATTAATGTAATTTCTACATTACTAACGTTACTGCATTTGTCTATCAGTTTCCTTGTCTGCTGTTATTATGAAAAGTAGATTTTTATAGGTAATAACTTTGCAGTGATAATTGAAATTAAGTGATAATATCAACATGCATAAGGTAATAGAGAAGAATGAGATCTGCAGAACTCCTTACAGCAACTATGTTAAGTCCCCATGAAAACCATCAGTTATTTACACCTGAAGAGCAGGAATACTCAAAGGTGATTGAATGCAATTTAATGTAGCTTTGTTCACATGCAAAACTGTAACCTTAAATTTAATTTTTCTCCTGAGAATAGTTTTGTTAGGTGTTGAAAGTTGAAGTCAAGTGCTGAAAAATCTATGCAAGAAAGGAAAAAGAATAGTATCCATAGTGATTTTGACAGGTTGATAATTTTTGGCTGTATCTGTTTCTTAATCAATAATTGAAATCAGTAACTGAAACCACTATTTATCTGAATATTAATAATCCTTTAGTAGCCCTACTTTTTTACATCATTAGTCTTTAACACATTGTTAGGTTAAGGAGTGTGTGTAGAATGCCCATTTTTAATGGATAAATCACTGAGGTGAGTGTGGAATAGGGAAGGTAATGGTGAATTGGGTGTGCATTCCTACAGTTCAGAGGTGTGTGGGGATGTAGTTTACCTTCAAGCAAGGAGATATTTTGAATTTTTCAGGGAATCACAGAGCCATTCATGTTGGAAAATCCTCTGGAGATCATCTAATCTAACCTTCCTGCTTATTCCTTAGTGTTTTTATGGAGACACAAATTCTGCATTTAAAAATCTGCTCTAACAGTGCTCATTTCCCAGCAAGTGGGAGGTGAGAGGCAGAATGGACCTGGAGGGAAAAACTGTATAAGTAACTTGAATCTGAAGCACTGCTGGCTTAGAGGGAGTAGGGGAAAGCCATGTGCATCAATTTTTACTGTGCATAGAAGTAACTTTGGAGTTTTCCTTAGCACTCCTCCTTAGAGCTCAATTTGCTTATTTCTAAAGCAAGTTTTAAACATTGTTTTTTAAATTTACACGTTGTTTTTTCCTATCCAACAATGAAATATTTTATAAGTTTAGTAAGTCTGTGGACTGTACTTATCATCCAATATATGCATACTGCATGTTAAATAAAGATAAAACACTGCACCCAAACTTCACAAAGACTGGCCAGCTGATGCACATCCTGTCACGTGCAATTGCTTCTTCATTTAGAAGAAACTGGAGCCCGTGAGCTTTGATTCATAATTCCCATTTTGATGCTTACAAAATTCTCTTTCCAGTCATACAGTACACATTTTTCTGATTTTAAGATTATTTCAGAGGTAGGTCACTGTTTTCATGTCCCCCTTGCATGAGTTAAAAAGTTCAGCTGGGACACAAATGCTCAAAGTCTTTAAGCGTCTGAAGCAAGATGTTGAGAACTCTTAAATTACTGCACTATCAAGATAGATGATATGGTAAACAGCACTTGAGCAATCAGAACTCTGATTTCATGCTTCCTTTTAGAGAATAAAAGGTCCCCAGAAAGTATTTCTGCATTCCTCTTCACTCAGTTTTCCCTTGCAATTCAAAAGCAAATATGACTTGTTTGATATAATAAACGGAGGTGGAGGTGAACCAACAGATCCGCTCCTACATGGCAATCATGGAGCACACAACCATGAATTATGCAGTGAACTTGATCTGATCCCGTGCAAGGAGGGAACCTAAAACACTGCAATGTTAATGTCACATTGCCTCTCCTGCCCCAGTATAGCAGAACTGACATAAAACATCTTGGAACAAACTCCTATTAGACATTAGTAATTTGCTGTGCAGGTTAGATTCTTGTCAGATAAATGCAGAGTTAAAATATCCCATTTACTTGGTACCTTGTTTCCCAGAAAAGGAAGTTGGGAAAAAGCCACAGAAATCCAATCTGTGAAACATTAGGGGAGTCTGAAGAAATTCCTCTTTCCCCCAAGTGTGTTCTCCTGTTTTATATGTCTGAAAAGGGGATACATACAATTGTGGTGAAAGGGCTGAAGATATCTCAGTGAACAGCATTGGGGAACAAGGATACACAGCACACTCATGTGTAGACTTACAAGTAATTATATACACACACAGTCATTTTAAACCTAATGTTTCATGTATTTTAATGTTACAAAGGCATTTCTATCACTATTATGAAGTAGAACTGAGACACCAGCATTTATAGCTCTACCCTTTATATATCCCCACAGAAAAAGTTTTCTTCACAGTTTTACCCACAATAAAGGTCCCCCTTCCTTCTGCCTTCATAAGGAAGATTGCATTATCTCCCTTTGGCCCTCATTTCACACTTGCCCTGAAATCTGCTTTGCCTTTTCTCTGCAGAGTAAGGTGGCAAAGTTTTAACACATGGGGTTAGCTTATCTGTAAAGTGATAGTAGTTCTTGGTCATGCAAAGAGAAATGATAATATTGGTTTGTTCTTGCACTGAATACTCAACAGATGACTGCTTACAATTGTGGTATACATGCAAGGAGAGGATGAGTCAAAACATGTGTCCTTCCAAAAGGAGTAAGGATGAAGACAGTTGTCTCATTGATTATAAGTGTGTTCATTTGTGAGTAATCTATTTAAAGTTTTATGATGGAGCCTTATGAAATAGAAGCATGTGGATTTCAGATTTCTGGGATTGATCTCCAAAATCCTGGCCCCTTCTTTTATGACGAAATTTCTTATTTCTTTTTGTTTTCATTGTGAATTGAGCACTCTGGAAAACAGTCTTCTGATTCTTCAAATTATGTTACAAACTAGCCACCACCAAGATGGAGCTTTTTCTATGAGAAAACTTATTCTATACTAAAATGAGTCTTTCTCTAGTACAAACCTACTAAAAAATACAGCATATAATCCAAATAACAAGCTGAAATATATGATGAAATTTATATCCTTCAAACTGGACTTTGTCCTCATTCTCTTATCCACATTTTGCCCTTTCTTTCTTCTACTCTGGTTTCTTTTCTCCACCTTATCAGCTCTTAAATATGCTCTGTTTTCTTACTGCTGGGAGAAGCTAGCATATCATTCTGCCATCTCCCAGATATTGATGTTATTTGCCACACAGATTACTTCAGAAGCTATTGAAAGAAACAGAGATACCTACTAGGATGTCGGCCAAACGTTAAAAAAAATAGGTGGTCACCAAGTGTAAGTTGCCAATTTAAGAAGGTTAAATTAAACAAAATTAATAGATTCTTCTGAATAGCATTTAATTTGATTTAACTAATCAGAAAAAATTTTCATAGTTTGTCTAATTCAACTCTCTAAATTTTAAAAATTTAACCACATATTTTTTTGTCAGTGATAAAACAATGACTTAATTAAATGACCTGACAAATAAACTGCTTCATAGAAGAACATGTAACTACAAAAATTAAGACAAATGAGGATCTATTATTCTCTGTGGTGATATGATAGTTGTTCCCCTCACACTCTGAATCAGATTAAAGATTGTTACTGTCTATAAAGTATTGAATTACAACAGTTTCAAGATCAGACCTAGTAAGAGAAAATTCCCCGTTCACGGAATATTCAAGAACCTTGAATCAATCAACACAATTGAAGACCTAGATTCAATATAAGCAGGTTCTCATATATACATATACTGGAAAGACTGGCATATTTAATATCAGCAAACTCACCCAAAGTTCTTACAGAAACAGGACAGAATTGAAACTGAACTTCCTTGCACTGTTAAATCACAATCCAAATGAAGCCCCATATTGGGTTATATATCTGCTTGCCCAATCCTGATGGATAACCCTAAATTCTCATTGTTCTTTAGATGAAGGGATTTAACTTATTCCTTCTAAGATATATTTGTTATACGTCAGTTTTGAATTCCATGTAATCTCTCAGTATCATTCTATTTCACATACCAACAAATACAAATTTGGAACAGCTTTTGTTTCCCTTAACTGTCTAGACCATTCCTGAAGGAAAAGCTGACAAGAAGAGTTGAGTTTCCATGTTCTGTGCTAGCTTGAACAAAATCTGATTTGGAAAATTGAATGTCAATAACCACATATGAGAAGTAGTCCACAAGTTAGCAGACATTTACTGAAAAATAGAAACGTGGAGCAATACTTTTGTATAAACCAGAGATGCTGATGTCAAACCACTTTCTTTTTCCCTGAAACAGAAAACAAAAGTGTTATTATGCAGGCAGGCAAAAGAAATAAAGTTATTTTACAGAGGTTCTCCTAACACTTCATTTAAATGACTACGAAGCTTCTGTAGCTTTTGTAGCAAATGAATTATTATGGGGGTCTTGATCAGTACCCTGAGTAAAAATTGATCCACAACTGAGACATCAGTGTGAACTCAATGTTAAATTTAATGTGGTACGTCAGAAAAACATTCTGGAGGAACTGCAAAGAGAACATGAAGAAACAACCACTCTTAGAGGACCAACCCTCTACTAGCTTTTTATTTTCTGTTGCAGGACAAGTGTTCTTTCTCCAGTGATTTTCTCTAGTCCAAATTTAGAATCTTAATCTTTGAACAGTTCAAGAACTGAGCACTGTTTCAGTAAGCCCACTTTCAATAAATTTTGAGAGTAAGCGTACAAAGCAAGATATGAAAGGAACAAAAGCTAATAAAATGACTAATAAGAAGAAAGAGTTAATCACTAAGATGTGCATTTATGCCATGGCACAAGATCAAAGGAACGTAACAAGCTTGACAAGTTTATCTATCTTGGTAGCATTCTCTCCAAACCGGCAGCAAATGATGGTGAAATATTTCTCTACATTTCTGAAGAGTTCATCCTTTGGTCATTTGCAAACTTATGTTTGCAGTTTGCTGTGGAGGCAAGTGCTCTAATTAGCACTCTTCTGTAATTATCCCAGCCTTCACTTTTGTCACTCCTGTCCCCGCACCAACATTGTGTGTTGTGTGTCACTCCTGTGACTCTATGAAAAGCACAAATCCTATTTGCAAGCATCACCTTTGCATTGTCCTCTAAACTGTCTCACTTGCAGAGGGCTGGGTAGAAATCAGGATGGAATACCTCAGGATACTTGTACAGATTTTTTATGGCCAGTAGTAGTATAGCAAAAGCACACTTTTAGGCCAATAAAAACATTTTTGGAATACCCTGAACCCTTTCTGTAAAGCTTCATCAAACACTATCAGTAACTGGGACAAAATGAATTTCAGGTAAAAAAAATGAAGAGGTAAAATGCTACCACAGTTTGTGATAAAGTGTAAAACCAAACCAGAGACAGAAGAAATGTAAAAAGAATAGAATTCTGTCTTCCAACCAGCCCAAATTCAGAGACCTTCTGGCTTGTAAAAATGTACGTTCCTCACAAATTCTATGAAAATGAAGGTAAATGTATAAACCTGGAAAACTGTGGTTAGTGATTGTGATGGTCATCTGTGTACTAATGGACAAGCAACTCATTCCATTCTGACTACACCATTATATTTTCATTCTTTTTAAAACATAAAAAAGAACAACAAATGATACAATCACAAATTTTATTTTTTCTACATAACAGAAGTGGGACAATGACATAAGTTAGGTGCAAAGATGGCTAATTAATTAATATATCACATAACACTGCTAATTAGTGTACTCTTATTCTTTTTTTTCCCTACAGTTCACCCTTCTATGAAATTTATGACAAAACTATCTTTGGAGTTAGGTTTATTATTGGGGTTTATTTACAACTGTAATTTTTGATTATCCTTATAGCACAAAGGCAGTTTCAGTGCTGTGATCCTTTCACCACTTTTCTGGCAGGCTGTACCTATTTTATCCCTTCTGCCCAGACGTGCCAGCTGTGCCAGCTGCCTGCAATTTTAATGTGAGCCGTCAGAAATGGGGACCTTGGCAATTAATTATTCTGTGAGGAGTCGCTCTGTCAATCCATAGGAAGACCAAGCATTTCTGTGTGTTCAGTGTCCCCAGGGAACACACTCAGACCACATTCCCAGCACAGCTGGATGTGAGGCAGCTCCAAACACACGCAATTCCAAATCACCTGCTCCACTTCTTCCTCCCACTAAAAATTCTGCATCCACTCGGTGCAGCCTCTGGGATACACAGTAAAACAGCCCTGGGTTTCACATGGAGCAGGGACAGGACACAGTGACATGTTTTGGGTTTTTCTTTCCCTCAGCCTAGAAGGCACGCAGGTCTACAGTGAGGTCTGTGTTGTTCCAAGGTGCAGACGTGTAATTGGTTTTGAGTGTGGCTTGTTTGAATTAGTAATGACTCTGGGAGGAGAGCTTGGGGTCTGCTGAACAAACAGCTGCAGAGAGCTACTCAGCTCCATTACAGTCAAGAACATGAACTGTCAGAATGCACTAAAACTCAGAGAGGAGACAGAGAAAGTTTTGTTCATCCAACACACTGGTCTAGGCAGTGAATTCACAGGGAGAATGAATACAAATGTTATTTTCCTCGTAGCACCCAAAAAGGTTTTTTCCCAGTAATTATTATTTCCATTGGTTTTCTTGCTTGCAGGTGTGCTATATATCAAAATACCAGGAAAACTGGGGTTATGATTACTGTCTCTTCCTCCTTTTTTACTAAATGAATTCCTTGATTGGGTTTTCTGAATTTTTATCCTTAATTATAACATTTATTTCTGCTGCAGAAGAAATAGAAATATTGTATTTCTTGCAATAGTCCTCGGAAATCCTGTTTAAAAGTCTCCCATTTAGAGTGTCATTAAAATGAACAAAAATAAACCATAGTCTCTCATTAAAATGAACAAAAATAAACCATAGTCTCTGAGATCTTTAAATGGGGAGTCAGATACCAGTAACTGGTGAGCAAACAGCCAAATGGAGGAAGGAAGTGGGAGGACAGCGAGTTATCAGCGCAGGTGTTGCTTCATAAATTGTCACAGACAGCTCCATAATATGGACACAGCATCAAGCAAGGACTATCTTCTGGCTTGTGTTTCAGAATAACAATTCAAAAAATGAATAAATCTCTTCTCCAGGATGATCAGTGATAATGTTTGGCTAATGAGTATTTTTTTCCTCCAGACCTATAAGCCCCTGCTCTATTACACAAGTGAAAACAGTGATTTCCAGGCCATAAATTTCATGTATCGGTAGCTATTTTCTGCTTCATTTTCTATGGTTAGCTGAGAAATGAATGTTAAGTTTGATTTTAAAAAATATGATTTTCATATCTGCTTACATTAAGAACAAAATTAATTTAAAAAAAAAAGACTGGGATGGGGCAGAATGAATCAAAATTATTGTTTCTTGAAAAGTAACAAAAGGTTGACACCTGAATCACATATCTGGGACAGAGAGTCACATTCACATGCTCATTGGGCAGACAGAACACCCTTTCTAGGGAAGTGGTTTAAATGCTGGATATAGAAAGAATATATGTGGTTTTTCCATACTGTTGAAGGAGTCTTCTTTTGCTTAATTTCATTTTCATTGTTGGCACATCCCCTCTTTCCAATAAAACCACATCATCAAAAAATCACAACTCTTTTCTTAACATATCACTACTACTACTACTACTACTACTAAATGCTTTTTTACATGCTCTCTGGTTTTACTAAATATTTATGTTACACACATTGATTTTTTCTAATAGTCAAAAATTCTCTTATAATACAGTTGATCAGTGACTGACTAGCTTATCTTTTATATTTCACTGAATACTAGCAGTTATTTGCATACTCTGTTTTTAGAAATGTAAAAGAAAACCTTGATAGTCTCTAGTCTTCAAGAGATTATACTGTTGAATAGATGGGATTCAAAAGAATTTACATGCTCTGTTTAATTTTTATTTATAAGCTTTATTACAAATGAATTCAGATGAATTCCAAATGAAAAGCCTGTGAAAATACGACTGAATTAGAAAACTGTGTTCTTCTCAGGTCAGGAATTTCCCCTAGCTGTTGTTTTTAAAGAATGACAGTCTCATTATCCATGTTCCCCTTATTTTTTTAATTGCATGGCATGTACTTGACCATTCAGGTCTAAATTGTTAACCTTCACAACTAGTAAACAGAATAAAATGTTTACAGAGTCTCCTGCTTTGTAAGCAGAAATGTTAATTTTGACTGTGGTGCCCGCTGTGAGTAAAGAGATATTTACAGGAACAGCATAGAAAATACAAACAAAAGTGGTAATTCAATCCTTTTGAAACATTGGCATAACATACACTTTGCAAATGACTGTGTTGTGTATATTCTCATTTCTTCCAGTACTATTTGTTCCAGTCCCGCACCGCAGGTTTACAGCAATGCTAACAGGCTGGGCTGATCAATAGCTTCTGGACAGTGGCATCAATTATTGTGCTGTTCCCCAGCGAAAAACAACTGCTGATATAATGATTTATTAAGCAGCATGGCTGCCCTGGAAAAAGACAAAAGGCCTTATTCTTCTCTCATTTTCCCATACATGAAACCAGAAGAATTTCACTGACTTCAAAGGAGCTACTCCTGCTTTACTGAAGAATGAGGCTGATCTGAGTCAAGTTTGAATCCCGTACACTGACAGCTTCGAGGGAAGTGGAACCATTACACAGTTAGAGAGCACAGCAGAGCAGACCTGACCACTGGCAAGCTCCTCACAGGGAGAAGTTGTTTATTAAAGGAAGGGAGATGTCAAAAACTGAGCAGAATGAGAATATCAATGATATTTCTTCATTAATCATCTAGACGGCCAGACACCACTGTCATCCTTAAAATCCGCCACGAACAACTAAACTGCAATACCCTGGAGGAAACAGTAACTTAATCGGGAGCAAAGAGTGCCTACCAGGCAGGTGTTTCCTTAGGCTTCTGTTTTTAAATTGTGACAAATGATTTATGCAAATCAAAATGGCAAAACTAAAACTGACAGGTGAGAAAGAATTTTTAATTTAAGAGTTTAAAAATCTGTAGGTTTTTTATTCATTCCAATGCCAAGGCTGGGAATAGGAACTCCCAAAGTCTGGTCCAGCACATTTTTCACTAAGTAGTACAGTCTCTCTCGCAGTGCACTTAATTCAGCTCCAAAAAGGGAGTATAAATTACAGTCTTATCTAAAAAGCAGCAACAGAAAGGCAATTAAGATAAGAATTTCAGTTTCCACATTTTAACAGGCTCAAACAAAACTGAACTGATCTGAGTTAATGAAGAATATAGTTCTCTGGGAAAGGAGGAATGAAATACTTTGAAGTTTTGGACCAGACTTATTTTCCCTGCTTTGGTTTCTTAAATAATATTAATCAATGAAAGTTAAGTAATTAAATTTCCAAAGAAGGTACACTTCTAAAACTACATATTGATGGCAAATTTTTGTCTATGTTTTCCTTGTATATAATTAGGAAACTATTGGCATTGTCAAAGCTGGAAGGAAGAAACAGAAACCACAATTATGGGGCAAGAGCCTTTCAGGGTTTTCCATACAGCTTTTGCCTTTGGATGAAGTGTACTCATAGGATGAGATCTACAAACTGATAAAAATCTGGCTGCCTAGAGTACGTCTGCTTTTTGCACCTTTTTGTGTGACATAAGATATCAATTTTCTTTAGTGTCCTCCTCTTGTATAATTATTTAGTTTAATTTACTAATACCTAATATTTCTATAATGTCTAAACTTGGTTTTTGTGACTTTCATTTGGATTAAAAATTTTCCATTTTAACTTATGTCTTCATGGATTTTTTTTTTTTTTTTGGTGCTTCAGTGCTATAGAAAATGAATAACTACAGAATATGTACAAAGAAATTTCAGTAATCAAGTGTCGTTATGACAGAGATTGTGTGATCATTGGTATTTGAAAGCACTTCTGTACTTCAGGGTACAGGTACCCTCATTACAGCCTTTTGCAAAGTTTGAGTTGATTTGGTTCCTGAAAGGCTTCATTAATTCTGTTTGAAAAAAATGCTGTACTATCTAATGTAATCAAACCACTGTCAATAACAGTAATCATGACACAGGTAAAACTGTGAAAAAATAGGAAGCAATAATTAGTTTTGCACTAAAAATACCTTGAAAAATAGTTTTACTGAATATTTACAGAGGGAAAACACTCTCCACACAACACTGCCATACCAAGTGTGTTCAGGACAGAGGGTTAAAACCAAGCAGTTGGAAGAGAGGTTGTTAAGAATAAAATCTTCAGTCAAGGCAACTTTTACAGGACCACAGAAAAGCAGGTGGCCATTCTAACAGCTTGCTGATGGAAAACTGAATTTTACTACAAAATACCCAGGGACTAAGAAATTGGTCAATCCACGTGTAGTAAGAATGTCTTTATTAAGATCTAGGGTAAGCTGGGTTAAAAGGAAATGGGTCACATAAACTGATTTTCCAGAGACTTTATCTACTAAGCGATAAAATTCTATATGTACATGTTTTATCCAATATTTATCTTAATGTTTTAAAACAGTGTTTATACAGTCTCTGTGTTTGGTCTTTAGGAATCACATGCTTTAGAATATTGAAACAAAATAGCACTCAATTTTCCTAGAAATGCATTATTTCACATTAATAAGGAAGAAAAGCAGGCAGAAACAGTCGTCTGGGCACAGATTAAATTGCATTTTTATGAATACAGTTGGTACTGACAATCAAATGAAAAGAAGCATATGAAGGAATGTTTTGGTCTCATATCTGATTAGAGAAAGAAATAAAAATCTATCTAGCATAAGCTGTGCAAGCACACACAACTCCTCTCTGATTTGAAGGGCACATCTACACTGGTCTCACATATCCCAAGTACATATGCTGACCCATGACTCGTACTCTTCTAATTCTGTCTTCAAAACTAGATGAATAATTATTGCTTGGTTAATCAAGGACAATCTATTAAACATGGACAGTAGTTATGATTGTTTATTACTATTAGTCTAAATTTAAAGCCCCTTATGAAAAGCAGGCCTACAACACGCTAACCAGGACCCACTCACGTCCTGGGATTCTGCTTGAAGGAGTGGATAATTTACATGAAGAGAAAAAAAATATAGTCGAAGAGTAAACATCAGTCTGAGAGAACAATTTCTGGTAGTTCTTCACTTCTTGTGATATTTTATTGTTGGGTCTTAGCAACTGAAGAAAAGATTTGACATGGTGCAAACTCAAAGAAAATGCAAGTGCAAGCTTCCAGGCAGCTATTTGGTGTGAGTCACAGCCCAGGCTATTAACACTGAATGTATGAGAACACAGGTGGAAGTGGGAGCTAAAAGGCCAATGAGCACTCTGAACTTTCCCAGCATATTGCAATTACAAAACCACATGTGTTAAAGACTGTGACTGTGCAAAAACACACCAAAAAACCCACAAAGCAAAATAAACCAGTGCAGTTAAATGATTTTTAATTGGTGGTCTGTAATTTCACTTGGATTCCAACGACAAACAGGTCAAGAGAGTGTTTCAGGTTTGATTTGAGCACAGAAAACCTTTACTGACTACTGAAATTAGCAGTGAAAGTATTGAGTAAAAGCTGTTAAACATGAATTTTATAATGACTACATTCCACTGAAATATTGCAGCAAATTGCATTTATTAGCATGTCTCCCTGTAGATTCAGGTCGTTACTGGAGAATTCCATATGTTAGTGAAAGAAAAGGTTATAATAACAATGTAAAAATGACAAATATTCAAAGAATGATGATGAAGCAATAAAACCCACCAGTTTTATGCCAACAGTAGAGATAATAGAAGAAACTCATGTGTTATATCCTAGGTATCTAAAATTGAAATGCTGAAGTGTGTGAACTAGAGATCCTAGG
>VYZT01017389.1:12814-43474 GCA_013400735.1 Pomatostomus ruficeps | reverse complement strand
GCACATCAAGAATGCTGGCCACCACAATTTTATTGTTTTAGAAACTGGAGGATAATATCTGGAAAAGTCGTATTAGTCCATGTCTCAAAAAAAAAGCCAGGTAGGAAAATAGCCAGGTTTGCTTGTGCTGAACAACTACCAACTCTCTGACTTACACCCCCCTCTGCCAAGAGTCTGGTAATTGTCCACTTCTGAGAATCTCTTCTACTCTACTACTTTAATGTATTCTGCTTCTCCAAAACAGAAAGGGGGATAGTTCATATTCATGCCATTATGAACTGAGTCAAAGCCTACAGCTCACTAGTAGAAGCTTGTGTTCTTGTCTACCAGGAATGTAAAAAGCCCTGAAATATGTGTGATATAAAACAGCACAACATAAGGTTCCAGGCTGTTCTTGTTACTTTCTGTTGTCAGCACAGTTGTTGGTTTTCAAATTTAAATGTTAATTCTGTATTAAGGAAGCATTCTTGATTCCTCTAAAATGGAGGTGGATAAAGGTGATGTCTTTGACAGCTCAGCCCAGACTCTCCTTGATTCGGCGAGATCTAGAAACTCTAGTTGCTATGCAGATCATAACTGATACTTAAAAAGATGTGCATAATTGGACAGAAGTGCACCCACTGTTTTCCAGGAGAACCCCATTTTATTCTCCTACATTCACTACACACCTGCAAGAGTTTTAATTTTGGTTCGGGGTTGCTTCTGGTGGTGATACGTGATTGTGTTAATCCACCAATTTATCCCTTCACCACCACCATATCTTCTTTGAAACACTTTGCCTTCAGTGCCTGGTAGTAGCACCTCTGGTCCAAGGTAGTACTTATGGACCAGTCTTCCTCACCACTTTCCCCAGAGATGTGAAATAAAAAGTGAGCGAGTCATTGTGAGTCAGTGTGCTCCTTTGCTGTCTTGTGCATAAAAACACAGTTGTTTAATGGCAAGAGAGAGCACCAAAAAGCATGTTGGTCTTGTTCATTTATATCAGTTTGAGTTTAAGTTACCTGCTCAAATGTACCCAGAACTACAGAGTAGAGGTTTCTACCTTTCCAAAGGGGTAATGGTCTTCCAACATAATATAAACTCTGGAGGACACCCCTATCTATCCATGTTCTTCCTACAATGTTTAACAATCTTTAACAAGTTTTGATTTTTTTAGACCATCTAAAAATTAAATTGTTGAAGTCACTGACTGCTAGACGTACTTTCTTTTCTTTCTTTCTCCCATATCATTTTCCATCTGCATTTTTAAAGTTCATTTTCCTGTACTGTATCTCTGTGATGTCCTTGTGATATGTCAGAAAAATTATAAAAAAACAAACAGAAAAAACCACCCAAACCCTTTTCAAATAGCCACTGTGAGACTACCACTCTGCAGTAGTTCTGCATCAAATATCTAGCTGGGATATTTGACAGTAATTGGTATCTTCCTATTAAGCCTTCAGTGAACTCACAATTATAGTAAAATCTAACTATTAACCCATTTGGCAAATTACTTTAAGCAGTAGCAGATTTCCTTCCAGTTTTGATCTCTGTGTATAATTCTGAGATTTTCAGACAAAGGCTATTTAAAACCCTCCATTCCCATATAGTGCAGAACTGAAAATGAAGACAAATGAGTAACATTTAAAGAGCTTTGCAAGTGTGTCATGAAAATTTACCAGCTCTGTAACAAAATCTATGCACCTGCCTG
Source organism: Pomatostomus ruficeps (assembly GCA_013400735.1). Taxonomy (NCBI): domain Eukaryota; kingdom Metazoa; phylum Chordata; class Aves; order Passeriformes; family Timaliidae; genus Pomatostomus; species Pomatostomus ruficeps. The sequence goes on along the minus strand of VYZT01017389.1, from coordinate 41,784 downwards.
CTTTCAAGGTTATTTTAAGAGAAGGAGACACAAAGTAATGATAATTTATGTTTTAATATAATAAGTGATGGAGTTTTGCAAGGTTATTGGAAGACTGCTTTTTCCCAGTAACTTCAGTGTTTTGATTGCTTCTGCAGGATCCAATACTGTTCCTGTGGAAGTTGATCTAACTGTGGATACTCTCATTTTCTATATATAAATCTAACCTGTTCTTAAATCTCTTTAGCCTTTAGTTCTTAAATCTGTTTAGCTTTGATGTGTCTTGTGCCACTAGTTCCACGCCAATGTTGCACTTGAAGGTGGGGTATTTTCTCACCATGCTGTTTGTTTTCCATCTTTCAAACCAGTTAGTGCTTAGTTTATGCATTATGAGACTGGGGACTTTTTTTTCCAATGTTTTTGTCAGCTGAAACACAGAACCTTATTTTGCCTATTTCTTGTCTAACTTAAACTTCCAGAGCTCCAGTCATATTCATTATCCGTTTCTGAATGCACTCTAAAAAAATTGCCATCCTAAAAAAAATGAAATGCCAAAAAAAATTGTGTTTATTAAACCTTGCAATAGTGCTAATTGGTAGTAGTCAAATAGTAACAGGCACTAGTTACTGGGCTAGTTTCTAGAAGTGTGCTCTTAAATGTGTTGTCCTCCAACTGCTAATGGCAAAAGTTTTAGTGAAATAGAGATTATGAAAGTGTCTGTACGGAAAGATAGTATGATAAGACTTACTTAGTATCTCTATTTCTAGGATGTTCAGGATACTGTTGTGTGTGCTTCTCAGCAGGGCTTCTCAGTTTGGTTCTGGAATTAAGTAGTGATGATGGAAAACATGAAAGAAATGGAGAAAGATAGTAAGATTATTCTGTGTTTGTTTAACTTGTTCTTTGTGAACTGTAAAGTCATGTATGGAGGGGAAAAAAGGGGAAAGGAGATTGTTTTTTTTTTTTTAAAGTTCTTTTTAACCTCACAGAGCCAGATTTCACCGTTGGTTATACATACAGAAATATATCCTTATCCCAAATATGTCTCATTACTTGGGGCCTGATCTCGAATAGTCTTTAGAATTCTGATCTGATTCAAGTCAAGGTTGCTAAATAGTTTCAGGTCTCCAGTTTCAAAATGTTGTCTCAGTGGCATGGCTGAAATGACAGTAAACCTTTCTCGTCTTACGTAAAGCGGTGTAATTTTTTTGAGTGCTGCACTAGCACTTCCCACACTATGAGGGATATAGCCTTAGTTTTAGCTATGTGACTTGCATGTAGTCAGAAAAAGTTTTTGGGGGTTTTTGGGTTGTTTTGTTTGGCTTTTTTCCCTAATGCTTGGATCATTTGAGTGACTGACCTTTTATATATCTATTGAAAAATACATATGTATATATATGTATACATATATATACACAACTTCAGAACCGAAAAAAGCTCATCTGTAAATTGATACCAAGCATAGACAATTAAACAGAATAAGTGTTTTGGGAGCATGTGATTTAAAAGTACTTTAACTTTTACCATTGTGAAGACTGTTACAATCTTCTGTGCCTTGTCACGCATGTGTTAGATGATGCAAATACTCAGATAAGTTTTATGAATAAAATGCACACACAAGCTGAGCAGAGGCATATGTGTCTTTGGGAAGGGACTATCATGGACTGGGCAGAAATGGAGTTTCTTCATCGACTTCCTGTAATGTTAACCCATGTCAATAAAATCCACAGGAAATGTGTCTAGCGTTTTGTCCTTTTTAAATTTCCATTTTTAATAGCAAGAAGGCACTCCAGGCAATACATTTCTGAGGGATTATTACATTTCTCGGGTGGCTGAAGTCACTCACCCTTCAGCCTTGTGCCTCGCAACACACCCGAGGCATGCAATAATCCCCAGCAAAGCACTGCCTGTCTTATCTTATTGCTTAATTATTATACCTATTTAATGGTGCCTAGAACATTGTCAGCTGTTGAGAAAAGGTAATTATCACTAGTCAAATGAAAAACACTTTTTTGGCTGCCTTATGGACACACATTTTACTGGTACCTTGATACATAATGAAGCCTGATAGCAAAACTTTTGCTTGTCTCTTCTTCAAGCCACAGCTGTTTCCCTGCTAAATTCATCCCATCTGTCTCCCCTTCCGTAAGGCTGTAGGCAGTATAGCATAAGTACAGAAGCAGTTCAGTGCTATTTTGGATAAACATAGCTGAAATTTGAATCTTTGCCATTTGCAATGCACACATTTTGTTTTACTGCTGTAAAGAGAGCTGTCAAAATAAAAACTACATGGATAATTTACTGAAATGCAGTCAAATAAAGGGATGATCAAAGGGAGAAAATGAAGATATAATATAGAGTCACTCTTACGTTCATGGTGTATTCTGAACAATTTAATTGTTGACCTTTTGACATTGCTGAGTGCAGAGGAATTGGTAGTGAATAACATAAATAGAATCCACTGAATTAGAATAGGACTGGAAGTCCAAACTTCATGTCAGAAAGGGTAATTGTAGCAGGCAATTATTTGTGATTGTGCCCTGTTGAACTCTCTGACCAAGGTATAGTTCTTTGCTCATTCTGTAAGGAGTAGATAATTATGTGAGATAATACAGCGTGGAAATTAAATCCATCATTTTTATATGTGACACAGTCTCTGAAAATAAAAGAACACCATAACAATCATAATGGGGCAACAGTCATTACACCTCTTACTCCTTGCAGTCATGATTGACCTGGAAAAATATATATTAAAGCTGAGTGCAGTCATCTTCATTGAGTTTGTTGTTCTAAAATGGATTGATGGTCAGTTATCCAAGGATTGTGTTTGAAATTCCACGTTTCCTGGAAGAGAAAATCCAAGTGACAATAAGGTCTGCTTGACTCAGATAAATTGAGTACAGTGCAACCTACAATATATTTGAGAGTCTTTCAGGCAAAACCTTCTGAAAAAAATCCTGTATTCTACTGAAGTGTTAGAGGTCCTATGGCACCTCTAGTAGGAGAAGGGCTTTGACCACTACTTCTTGGACATTTTCCTTTCACTGTGTTATTGTGTTCTATGTGGTCCATCTCAGAGAAAGATTATGACTGGTAAATGCTTGTAAGTCTGTTGTAGGAGAATCTTGGAATCAGTTTCTAGGTTAGCCCTGATGTGTATTTGGGATAGTTACGTGTTCTGTGGAAGTTACTTCTTGAAGGTTTGTGTTTCCAAATCTGTATTGCCTTAGGCAAAGGTGAACAAAGCCATGTTTGTCCTAACCTAGAAGATGCTCTTGTTGACAAAGAAAGAAGAAGAAGATGATGAACTTAATGGTAGTGGACAATGAAATAATCTCAATAAAAAAATTATCTAAATATTATGAGCATAAAGTTCCTTTGGAGAAAAGCACTTTGTGGAATTCCCTACTACTGAAATACTGATTTCAGTGTTCTGTGTTGAGGTAGAGAAAGGGAAAAAAAAGATGTTAAGTTGCTAGCTTCTTCTGTATTTACTGAACTGTTTTTAAGCTGTATCAAAAGAAAGTCTTTTGTATTGCAACTAAGAAAGGTACTGCTACATGAAAAGCTCACATGGTGGTTTTCATGTAAATGTACGTAAAATCAATAGTCTGTGGCAAGAATCAAGACAGCATTACTCCTCCATATTAACAGGAATGTAAGAATTTCTCTGTGTTTATAGACACTAAATTGAAATATTCAAAAATTTCAAAATACTATTTTTAGTTTTGTTTCATAATATGAACATAAATAATTATGTTATAATCTGTGAGAGACTGAATGTTGGTAGTTGATCCTCCTGTAACTAATCCAGGAGCTGGTAACACACCTACTGCACCAGAATTAGTGCCCTGATGCATCAGTTTAAATGAAGAAGGGCTCAATTATTTTTTGATGGAAGCCAAGTTCCTCAAGGACTCCATCATATGTAAAGGCCCCTTGCCCTCTAACTGAAAAAGTAGCTGTATTGACTTCTCTGAGGTCACCAAAGTATTGCAGTAAACATCCAGCTACTAGGTCTTAGAACAACTGCTTTTATGGTAAATACATTGCGATAATTATTTAAAGCCCTACTAATGTCTGAGCTGATATTTTGAAAATAGTGCCTATGGCTTGGTCATCCCGTTTTTATAACACACATCTGATGGAACATGTGCGTTTACCAACATAGTTTTTCAAGAAACTTTAGCTATTGTTTTCCCACTCTCCAAAAAGAGAGATTTACTTTTGTGCTATGTTACATATTGGAAATGGTCAGTTCCTGTTAGAATAATTTAGGTAGCTGCTGTGAGTTGAAGTGGGAAGCCTGTGCTCTCATGCATAAGAATTTTGACAGATTCGCTGTATTTTTTCCAAACATGATTTCAAAACTGCAAGTAGGTGAAAAAAATCAGTTTGTTACAGTTTTACCCTCTAAGAAGGTTGCACGGCTGAGATTTGGGGATGGAGAAGTGAACAACATCAAGAGCAAAACAAGTTATTGTAACTGTCTTTGCAATGTGCAAAGTATTAAGAAAGCTGTCAATATTATGCTTTTCTCATATTTATTAAATTAATTTTTTGCATTCCAGAGTACCTTGCCATAAGTGTGTGCATTTGATAAAGATGTTATCAAAACCCCAAGATTATGTGAATTCCTGTTGATCCTTCATCTGCAATGCTGAGTGTTCCCCTACTGTTAGGACTGTTTATGGTGGTCTGGATCTAATAAGGGGACATTTTTCAAACCTAACTTGGTTTTTGTTTGACCATCATCCTTCTACTTACATCCAGGATTTTTTTTTCTGTCTGAGTTTTCAGATGAGGCAGAAGGCCTTATATTTCCACTCAGTCCTTCTGCAGGTTAGAGTAAGAACAAAAGGAGAAGAGTGGGTTAGAGCGCTCACATACTACCAGACAAAAAAAAAATTAAGTAACATGGAAGAAGATAAAAACTTCAAAGACAAAATATAAAAAATATTCTTACAGTGCTGTTTTGTATTCTTTTCCCTTTACCTTTTTTATGTTTTTCTTATGTTTAATGTAATTTTAGGTATTCCATCTTTACATGGGGAGGGAATATTTTCTGGAAAAACGTTCTGAAGATTTATGGATCTTCTGAAGAAAAAATATTTTGGATGTACACAGTGAACAAAGACCTCTGCTTGTTCAAAATTTCTCATGCAAATTACTTGTTTGCTCAGTTGTGAGTTATATATTCTGAACTGAAAGCCAGTTTTCTATCTTACTCTCTGCTCCCACTTTCAATTTGCCCTATTTTGGCAAATTTTAGACTTAGGTGTTGTTATTATTAATGCTGATATTAGGATTAGATATAATCTGAAAGCTCAACAATTTGAAAGTAATTTTTTTAATAGCATTGTGGCATAAACTGACCAGTACATTCCATGTGTGTGGTACATAGATGTTTTTCTTCTTTTAGCCTAGGTTCTCTCAAACAGACAAATTACAGCATCTGTTAGAAGTGCTTGCAGTTCATTTATACAAAACTAAAATCCTTTTCATACAACAATAGTCAGCTCTTGTTTTTTTGGTTAGGTGTTTTGGGTTTGGGTTTTTTCTATTAACAGTGCATGGAAAAAAGTTACCCGGTATTGTTGTGTTCAAGTGCTTCCCTCTGAACTTTTCTTCACTGAATTGTCTCTGGACCCAGCACAGCCTATTCCATTTGAGCCCCCCTCAATTTACAGAAGCAGCCCCAAACAAAGTTTTAAACAACAGGGACTATTTATGCAAAAATAGAGATTAAATTAATTTTGGTAAAAAGCAGAACTGATTAGTATCCTGATAGTTAAATTCATTAGCAGAGTCCCCCAGTTGCACTTCGGTTAGAGCAGTGTTGCAAGATAAATGAGTGATCCTTCCCATGCTACTTTCTTTCCTTTTAATGATCAGTGGAACTTTGATTGCTGGAAACATCTGAATTCATTTGGTCCCATAAATACAACAGATAACTGTAGAGCAGAATTAAATATTAGAATTGCTTGAGATGTTAGCATTGTTTGTGTGAAAATATCATCCTAAAAATTCTGTTCCACTAAAATTTATTCTGTTCTATTTAGCTAATTTCTATTCATATTTTCAAATAGCACAGTTGGGGATTCTTTCCTTTGTAATCTTTTTCGGAAGGAATTTTTTTCTAATACTTCAGTGACTTTCTGCATCAGATTGCAGGGTAATGTTACAGTCAGTAATGTTTACATCAACAAATGTAAATTCAAATTAAATCTATTATTTAAATAGCATAATGAAAACACATGGTGCTTTGTAGTCATGTAATTAAAGAAGATCTGTGCCTCCAGGAGTTTATGATCTGAAGATCAAAACCATTTCCACATGCAACAGACCTCTTCTAAATTATCGGTCTACAATTTGGGGATTTTGTCTTGCGTCTACTTCAGCATAAATTTTACTCCTGAGCAGAGATTTCAACCAGGCCAGTGCAGAACTGTCTGAGATGCAATGTCTAAGTTTTGTACTTGACACTTTGCGTAGGGGCAATTTCCCCTCTAGCACAGAAAAGCTTGGTGTTTTGATGTCAAGATTTATACCTCCCTTATTTAACAGCAACACCGTGAACTAAACTTTGTGAATTATACTAGTTTAGTTAGGGCAGGAAAACTCAGTTTCTTATGTTTAACAAGGAGTCTGACTAGCCATGGTTTGGGTTTTTTTGTCTTTTTTTTTTTTCCAGTTGTGAAGGTAATTTTGTGCAAAACTGCATTATTCACTCATCCTGGGGCAATAGCCTATATTCACTTTCCAGCTGAGCCAACTAAAAATAAGGGAAACAGACCAGCCTAGTATTCCATTGTTACCTTATATAATATGGTCTTCTGGAAATGATGATGGAAGGCAACCTGGATGTTTCATGGATGAATTAGTAGATTCGTAAACTGAAAGCTTTGCTTGCTATTTGTAATGGTGTTTTCTCCCTTCCTTTCAAAACTGTGCTCACAAATCAGAGATGTTGCTTTTATTTAAAAAGAAAAGAGGAGGACAAAGAAAAGGGGAAAAAATCAAGCCTCTTTTTTCCTTTGAAGAAATCTTTACCTGAATTGATGGCTGAGTTCCCTCAAAAGGCCTGAACTCCTTCAAAACTTGGAACCAAGCTCAGATCCCAGCTAGGTAAGGTAGAGCACTTTGTTCAGTTTACTTTAGTATTCTCTCCACAATATGCTACAAAAGAGTCTGGGTGCAAACACACAGGTTCTTATTGTCGAGTGTGATGGTTTGGGATTTCTTCCAATTATCATCCTAATTAGGACCCTGAACTAAAAAGAATTTTTCATTGCTTTTGGGTGTGAGGAACTAAATGAAGACTGGTCTGTGAACTCTGTGATTCGTAGGTACCTGCAAACCTTCAAACTCCTTTGTCATTTGTAATGACTTAACTACAAAATAATTTCACAGCCTTAAGTGGCAACTTCTGCTTTTAACCTCCTTGTCTGAGGACTTCCTCTAAATTGATGTAAGCTTGGACAGTACCTCGAACATTCACATGTTTTGTTCTGTGTTCCAGTACTTTTTTTCTCAAAGCTATTGCTTGGGATTGCACAGCTTGGAGGTGCTGCTGTGTTTGGTTTTCCTCAGTTATTTCAATCCATTAAACATGAGTTCTGGTCATTTCCTGATCTTATGAATGCTCTGAGCTCTGACAGCAGAAACTTCTCAGCACTTTGTTGGGAGCTATGGCCGTTTCTCTCCAAGTGTTGTGTTTCACTTTTACCCATGCTGTGCTACAGATCCTGACATTGCTGGATTCAGGGCATCTCTGTGCTGTGTGGATTTCATTCTGCACTAAACTTTTCTAACATCTTCTAAGATAAAGCTGTGAAATGATTGCGTGTTATAAGTTATAGGCATTAATGAATATTAGCATTTTTCTTCTAAACCTGTTTGAGCAAAGTTTTGTACCTCATGTACAGCTATATATTGATCAGAGTAAAGTAATTCATTCCCCACAATGAGCGATGGTCCAAGTCCTACCTTCTGCATATTTGCAATTGGATTTCCTTTGCACTGTACTCTTTTTTTTTAACCTAGCTGTAGCTTTCTGAGCCTTCGGGTCATATGGTTTGTGGCTTCACACAAACATTTACTTACCGCAATGCCTCCGGTGGGGGCACCAGGCGTCCACTCACGGTTCCAGGGGCTGCCAAAGGCACAGGAGGGCTGGCGAAGTTCCTGCAAGGTTTCACCCAACCCACCGATGTTCCAGGCATGCCGAAGAAGGAGAGACAAGCGGAGGGGCTTCCCAGATGGTTTATTCGGCACTGGGGTTGTGCTNTGGCAGGGGGAGGGGAGATAGCAAAGCTTGGCCATGAGATAAACCGAAACTGGCCAGAGCACACCACAACATTTACTATATGACAGGCTAACTTAGCAACCAAGATTTGTTTTCTTCTTCCTACTCAGTGCTTTTGTCTTGTGCTGACATCTTGGATTCTGTGCTGTACAAAAGGAAAGCTTTGCTTGCTTTTGTACAGCACAGTGTAGCATTGTGCTTGGGACCTGTGTTTTTGGATCTAGACTCAGATGAAGGACTTGTGCTCTAAAATATTCAGTACTTGGCAATACCAAATACCAAGTTTCTTTTATAACAGTTGAATCAGTGGTAATCTCAGCTCTAATACAACACTAAAAAAAAATATTAAAAATCCTTTATCACTTGGGGTACCTGAATTTCATGGTGCTTTGGGTGGAAAAATAACCAAGAAGAACAAGATTTCCTAAAAAGGTGTAGCACTGGTAGTCTTAAAAAACCCACCCTCCAAAATACAGCTAAACAACAACCCCAAACGACAGAGGTTCTGTGAAAAGAGACAATAATTCTGACATCAGACAGTTAAATAACAGACTCTGATGCAGAAAACTGTCCCAGATTCCAGCATTCCTTTCAGTTGACATTAGAAAACAAGGTAGACTTAGCATGAGAAATAGTGTCTTTATATGAAGAGATTGCTCTTGTTAGGCCCATATGTGAACCATATATCCAGATTCTCTCTACATCCGCTCACTTGTCTCCCTGTCAGCATCTGAAGAGAGATCCCCAAATGTTCAAATGTACCTTTCAGATCAGAGTTTAATTTTAGAAGACTATCTTGGCCTATTAATTTTGATTATAAGAATGCTGTGGTGGCAGAGACACCAGATTGCAAGTAAAATTTCAGAAATCAAAATGCTACAAAGCTGTAGAAATAAATGCAAGTGCAACTTGCAGTAATAGGTCACAGTAATTGTATATGGTAAACAATATGTCATTATTGAATAAGTAATAATTCAGCAGGGCATGTATTGTTCATGTGCACTTGGTGTGTGGAGGCTGAATACTTCCAGGATCTGTGTGTGTCAGAAGAGGAAGGCAAAGTTTAAGAGGCAAAACAATGGTTCCAGAGCTGACACTTGAAGAAATTTAGAACTTAAGTACTTTGACATTTTTGTAATTTATTTGTTTTCTCATATTCAAGGAGTTAAATTAATAAAAACTGATTACGTTAGAGTAGTTTGCATACCATGAAACTTGTCAAAATGTTAATTGAAATCTTTCAGATACCTGACTGATTACTTATTTTCCCTTTAAGGTGTATTTTCTTATTTTATTCTTAGAATTAAGTACATGAAGTCACCATCCAGAACTAGAAGTGATACTGAAACAGGAGTCACAAAATTTAAAATGCCAGTATGAAGTGATGTAATTTTTCAGTGTAGTGGTTTTATGTTTTCTGTTTTGATAATGGATATCTAAGGGTGTTAATGTGGTTATGAAAGAAGAAATTAATTCCCTTGCAATACCTATGTGATCCTTTTCAAATTGAGGGGGGTTTGCTTACAGTTCCCCGTTTCTCTTTGTCTCAAAAGTGGAAAAGCATTTTGTTAGTTCTATAAATCATTGTTGCTGCTTCTACAACTTACAGATGAAGTGCCCAATAAAACTAAATGATTTACAATTATTATATGAAACATTTCAGATATATCTGGAACATGAATACAGGAAGCTTTAAACCTACTTTTAAAATTGTTATTATTCCATGTAGTAAGAACTGTGGTTTCTTTAAAACTTAAAAAAACCTCACTCTACCCATGACATTCCAAAAAGCCCCACCCAAACAAACCCAAAAAGATCTGATGAAGATATGATAGCAGAGTCTTCATCAGACCCAACCTGTTTCTTAAATGTTCCAAACTGCAGTCCAGTGAACCTATTGGCACTTTCCACCAGAATTCATTAATGGCGGCCATGTGTAAGCAGCAGTTCAGTTACACTTTGCAGTCAAGGGAGAAGCTTTTGATGTATACTGCACCTTCATAATTTTCCACTGCTTGTCAAGACAATAAACAGTATATTTCTTTTTTCTTCCTTGGCCTGCAAACAATACGGAAGTGTGCAGCATTCTCATTATTTCTACAGTAGTCAGTTTGCAGCAGTTCTTGGTGACAACTTCACACATGATTCCTTTATTCACCTGTTCTTGGACAAGAAGTCATAGCACATACACAAAGTTAATTTTCTCCCTCATATCTAAATCTAGAACCATACCTTTTGCCTAAAGAGTAAATTGAAATTCTGAAGTGCCTAATCAAATGCATGTTTCACATGTGCAGAGGACTTCCGTTGGCCAAGCCTTCTACTTCTGAAATTCTGTTTCTGATGTTTGTGTGGACTCTTACTGAAAGGAGGGCAGTACTGGATGTTGCTGGCGAGGGACTGGGATGGGGCAAGGGTGTCCGTGTGACAGCTCTCCCAACACACCTTCCTCTGGAACTTCAGTCTCAGCTGATGTGCCCAGACATACCAAATGTGGTCATAGGCAGTTGGTTTTGACCTTATCAGTTCAGGAGACATCCTGCTGGGTTGATTATTGCTTTGCTATCCAAAGCAACACAAGGGATAAAATAGGCATTTTTCAACCCAAAGTGCTACTGAGTTACTAAGAATTTTCAGGAAAATGCGAAGAGACACACACACACCCCTCATCTAGGAAAAAAAAGGAAGTGAATATATGCAATCTGATAATTAAAAGTAATTTTCTCTCTCATCTCCCAGAGTCCTCTAGGATTGGGGCAAGTGGGCCAAGCCTGGGCATTGATACCTGAAATGAAAATTGGTTAATAATGAGAAATATGTGTGAAATGTAGAAGGTCTGAAAGAGATTAATTCAAGAGGCTGATTTTATTATATATATTTTGGCATACTTTCATAGTTTGTAAGCTTTGAATATTATGCATAGAACTAAGTGAAATCTTAATCTGTAGTTATAAATATTTCTTGTTACTATAAATACCCTCTATATAGTTCTTTATTATAGCTGGTAAATCAAGGCCCATTAAATTTAAACTGAGCTAAATTGCTACATCATTGAATACATTGCCACATTTTACATTTTGAAATACAAATGTGTTTTGAACTTCTGTCATCTTTTTCATAAGAAAAAGGGGAGAAAAATGTAATTATTGGAGGAGAAAGTGTCTTTTTAATTTTGACTTTGTATAAAACTGTTCAAAGCAATGTTGATGAAATTTTAAATAGCCTTGAGACAGAGAGTACTAGGGGAAAGGAAAGCACTAGCCATAAACAAACAGCTTGGAATCCTAGTATTGTCCTTAAAAATACTGGTTTCAACCAAACCTTCAACATTGGTCGGCTCTTTCAGTGAGGATAGGACACAGTCTCCCCGTCATTTGTTTAGGAACTCTAAATCCTAAATAGCTGAGGGGCAAAACAATTTGTGCACTGTGCAGTTGAACACAAGCATTCCCATATTGTAGGGGAAACTGTTTTTGTGAAGGCGAAGGAACGTTCTGTGCACATTGCGGTGGAGGCTTGGTGCAGGGAGACTGTTTGGAGCAAATACATGTCTAGTTTGTATTCTTCTGGAAAATTGCTAGAACAGACACATGTGCTTCATGTTCCTATGCTCCACACTGCTTCACAGATAATCGCACAAACAATACATGTGAACAGCATTTGAGATAGAAACGTTATCTTCTATTTCTTTGATGTCTTATTTTAGTGATGCAGGAAAAGTTTGAGGAAATTGTGTTTCTGAACAAAAGGTGCTGCAAATTGTCAGCAGACAGAATTGCAAAACTGTATATATGTCAATCTCTGCATGTTGTTAGTTAACCAAGATGGTTATTCATCACAGAGTGGTCAATGGGAGTTTTATAGGAACATTTATTTATAATTTCTGGGTTCTTTTTTTTTTTTTTAATTTCAGGCTGCAAAATACAATTTTCTGTTATAGTCCATTATGTCATAAATGGATAAATGATAACTTATCACAAACAAAGTTGTTTTTGCAGCCTGTCTTCCTGGCGTCTGGATTCTAAAAAGATAACCTGGATGCCTGCATGCCAGTGCAACCAGGATTTTTACAGTGTCAATAATCTTTGCTCATCACACCAAAAAAATCAGTGTGTCATTGTATTCCTGCAGAGTCATTAGCATATAGACTCACTCTGTCTGCTTAACAAAGCAGGGTTTGGTGTATTATAGTTTCCTAGTCTCCTTGTCCGATTCACCTCTGACAAAAGCAGAGAGCAAATTCAGTTCCTTCTTTAGTGGCACACTAATGTGGGAAATAAATCTTCGGGCATAAGGTCTGAATGGCAGTCATTTAAATAATTCAAATGCAGCGATCATTTTGCCCATGTGCCTTTCATTTCTTTGTTTTGCTTCTTTGTATTTCCCAAATCACTGAGAGACAAATGATCTTCCATGAAAAACGATATTTTTAAAATATCTAGAGCTAAATAATCCCCATTCTCTTTAAATGCAGTTTAATTGGTTATATGTAAAATAATTATTTGCTCTCTCTTTTGTGGTGTGGAGGGGGGAGTTGGAGGGGAGAAGTAACATACAAGCAGATGTGCTGCTAGATCTACAGGCTTCTGCCAACCATATGGCATCTTAAAGAAAGATGGTTGGAGCGTCTGGATTAGCAAAGAGTCGGGATGGAAAGCCATGTGTCGTGTTGGTACAGGCAGTTGTTTTAGCTCTCTGTAAAAGGCTTCAGGAGATTGTGTAATGGAACAAATGGTACTGCAAGCCTAGTAACAGCCTTACCGCTGCTGGAGAGGCAATTGGCCCCCAGGCGAGTACTGCTTCATCCTTGCTTGTTGGTTTTGTGTGAAGGATTTTTAGATCGTTATTTTGTGTTCTTCTCTTAACGTACAGGAAACTTGGGACATGTAATTCTGAACTTTATACTTGAAAGAGAGCTATTGTGTGGTTAGGAGTTTTTTCACACTCCCATTTTTTATAATGAAAACATACCGTTTCCTTCCCTTTGAAATGAAAAGCTTGTGTCCCTCTGCAAATTTCCCACATCCTTCATGAACACTCTGAGACATCAGTTTACTGAATTTGTAGCTGATGCCCAGATTTTGGGGAAAAACTGCTCTCTCTAGGATTTGCTTAGTTAAAAAGAGTGGGGCTATTGTGCTTATGGCTATAATGTACCAGCTTGGCATTTGTATTCTGTTTGACAAGTTGCTCTTTATGCAAACAAGGGGCCTGCTTCTATTAAAGGCAAAACTCCTTTAATTTTTAGCAACACAGGATTGGGCATTTTGTAGGGTTTTGTGTGCTTTACAGGAGGCTGTAGTTCACATTACAGCTCATAGGACTTATTCTGGATCAGGATGAAAGCTATTGTATCCAGATCTGTAACAGAAATAGGTTTTAGTCATTTCTCTACTGTCACACAATAGAACTCTAAATTCCTCTGTATGTTTCAATGAAATCAGGCCTCTTAGTAGACCTGTAAATGCAGATTCCTTTCCTTGATAATATTTGTTTCAAAGGAAATTAAACCCTGATGTTGCAGTGTGGAAGTTCAGTAATTAGGATTATTTTATTTGAAGAGATTTTAAATACATTATGATCCCAATATCATGATTTTTATGTAAGGAGATAACATGAGGGACACCCAGACATTCATTTGTAGGTAAATACTTGCTGAGCAGGTTATGTTATGGTTTCAGAGACATTAGAAACAAACCATTAACTACAGAAGCATCTTCCCTACTGAGAATCTGTGCTGAAAAAATACACTATCTTAAACTGAGAAAAATGCTGCTCTAATATAGCCTAGATTCACAATAATTTAAAAGTAAAATTACAATTACCGCTCTTTTTTCTCTTTAATTTTTTTCATACTCTCCAGCAGGCTCCTTATCTGGAGCTTAGGAAACAGCAGTACTCAGCTTAATCTGCAGTTTAGTTACAGCAGCGCACGCTTTTTCCTGAGCTGCCTGCGTGCCCCCCTGCTCAAGCCTGCATATGTTGCTCAACACTGATCAAGAGTAGCCTCCCTCGGGAGGGAGGCTTGGGTTCGTTTTGTTGGCCTGTTCGTTTACCTCACCTCAGCCAAGTCGGAGCCAGGTGTGAGGTGGACAGTTGTCCACCAGGAGTGCTGCCAAGACCACCAGCATCTCCCTGGAAGGCTCTTGCCATGGCTTCTGAGGAGGGGCAGAGTCGGACCCATGAGCCCCAGCGGGGGCCTTGGGCTCTCTTGGGGCACCTGCTGAGCTTTTGCTGCCTTTCAGAAACCCCAACTGCTTTCTGCCCCACGTCCATGTGTGAGTTCACCAACATCATGGTGGGCATTAGCAGAAGCGTACCTTTCGTTCAGAAATATGCATTTCTCTGGGTCTCCCTTATAAGAAATTTTGAGTAACGATGTGTTTGTGCTGCAGCAACAGCATCAGGGGTTACCAAGTCTGCAGAGACAGTAATTGACTGATAGCAGGTGGATCTCTTGTTCTCATTTTGCATATGTGTTTGTCTTCTCTATCCCTACTTAAAAGAACAAACCCCATGGTTATATTTTTAAACAAAGAGACATAGCTTTGTTTTCTTAATCTGCTACTGTGATTTAAGGCAGTTAATTTTCATTTATGTAAGTGAGAATGTTCAGTTTCCCAAAGCATATTGAGACTTCTAAGCTTGAGTGTTTAAATGTTTGTTTCATAAAAGTTACCACTGCTTACCACTGACAGATGAGAACATGGGGAAGTAGTATGAGAAAAGCATAATTTACCTAACAAAACTAAGCAAGACCTTTTTGTGTAATCCAAGGGGAAAAGTATTCTTCTCTTATAGTTAAATTGAACATGTGTCAAAAAAGCTATAATTTATTTCAACTTGTAGCAAAAAAAAAGCTGATAGTTTTGCTAGAATTTTTTACTATAATTAAAATGTGGTGGCAGCAGAAGAGCTTGTGCATGCACATGCGCAGTTGTGGACAGAAGGAGTCCTTCTGCTGGAAGGTACTGGGAGTCTTACCAAGCTGGGATGTCTGTGCAGGGCCCAGTGACCATGGACTGGTGAGCTGAACTGTGACATGGGAGAGCAGGGTTGGAGCCACCTTTGTGCTCATTTTGTGTGGTATTGCTGACAGCCCTGTTGCTATTGCAGGGACTCTAGAGCTGCTACTCTCACCCACGAGCTAAACTGCTGTCACCAGGAAGGCATAATTAACCCTTTGCACCAGCTGTGATCTGCGTGTGTTGATACTCATCTCCAAACTGCCTGGTTGCAGTCATATTCCTTATTGTGGAAGGGTTAATGTTTTTCCTGAAGATAACTATAATGATATTTGCCTCTAAAATAGCAATAAAATTTCTCTATTTCATAGCAATGATTAAGTTCACCTTGCAGTAAATTTAAAGTACAGTTGGACTAATGCACATATACATGATGAAATAACCACTCTCTTACAGAGAGTGTAATACTGTCTATAATGTACTAATACATTTTTAAGATGTATTTTCTGTGAAATGCTTCCCTTCAGTGTTGCTAAGCCCTTGCAGGTTTCACTAACTTTATGTGCAGTTTCACTGTTTACAGTCCAAAACAAAGCACCAAATGGACTCTCTATTCACAAAAGCTGAGCTTCATGAAGCAATACTACTCAGTTCCTTCAGCTTTTCTCATTTTTCTAAAACCTTGTTGTTTCTCAGGATGAAACTGCTTTCCCCTCAGCCCTTCTCAATGCAAAATTATCTTACCATTTTCCCTGCATTTACTCTTCTGTGTTACACTCCCCGTGGTGTTTCCTTGATGCTGTGACTCCCTTCAGTCTCTGCAGAACTGGTTTATGGGTGTACTGGAGAATGTGGGGAGACTGGGGCTGGTCCCAAGTGGATACAGCCCTGGTCCAAAGCGCTGTGTTGCGTGCCAGCAGCAGTTCCCTGTGAGGTGGGAGCACGCTTGCCTGGCCAGCCAGTGCAAACAGGGGCCGAAGCCTCCTCAGGTCCCTTGGGCGTGTCTGTGCATATCTGAGCACAGATCTTTCTTACCTCTCACGCACATACTAAGCTCCTCTGCCCACCTTGACCTCCTTCCCAGCCGTTCCTCTAGATCCTTGCTCCGTGTGTGCCCCTGTTCTCCTTTTTGCTTCCTAGGAAGAGTAAGTTTGGGAATTAGAGCTGTAATAGAAGGGGAGTAGGCCAAGCTTGGGCTAGGTTCACAAATGGAAGCAATCTGCTCTGTGTGGATGGAGAGAGCAACAGGCCCTTGTATGTAAGACATCTCTCTGAATATAATATGCTGCACAGAAAAATTGTCTGTCACCAGTATAAAGTCATATTCCTCCTTTTTTGTGTCACAAGCATAAAACTAAACTCTGTACAAATCCTACAACTATTGTTAGTTTGACTGTAATTTTTACAAACCACAATAACCCTGTGTGAACCCTGAAAAATAAGCAAATGTGTGTCACCTGCCAGCGCTTACAGGCAAAATCATTTGTTTGAAATGAACTGGAAAAAGATGCACCTCTGGAGTGGAAAGTAAGGGTAATAGGGATTAAGCAACAAAACTAACAAGTGACACCTACATAGATATTTAACACTTTGTGTTTGGTATTTTTAGAGTTTATTTTCATAGTGGTGAAATTATGCAGTGCAGCAGCCTTGAGTTTGTGCTGAAGAATAGTTTTGAAGGACTGTGATATATAGTCCTCAAACTTGGAGACTCCCTTGCAGATAACCAAATGAGAAGGGCTGTAGTCAGCACTATTGGCCTCATCTGCAAGGTCACTAGTGAGAAACATTTTGCCTTTCAAACACAGGTACTGGGAGCTAGAGAGATAAATAAACGCTTTATGCTCTGTGCCTCAGTGCCTGCAGCCCTTGCTGGTTGCAGCCAGGATCTGGGCTTAGTGAGGACAGCAGGACCAAAACCAAAGCTGTTTTGTTCGCCCGCAATTGCGACCGTCAGAACAACTGAAGCAGTTGTAGCTCAGCTGCACTGCCCCTTTCTAGTAGTATTTTTTTTTAATTAAGACAATAACTGACAAAGTAAATTAACAGAAGCTGATACTTTTAGCAGTTTTTTTGCTTCAAATGCCTGATGTCAGCTTGGGCCACATGTACATTCTGCACATGCCATGGGATAGAAAAAGTGAAGACTTCTTTTTCAATTCTCTGCTGCCTGCCCAGACACCACATGTACTGTCTGTTACATGTCGCTTCTGATGAGGTTCATGCTGGGAATTTCTTTTTAAAGGCAAAGTGTTTGTGAAGGAAAGAGTTCAGATTGGCCAGATTGCATTAAAAATTCTCAGTGTCTCCAGCTTGAATACAGTGATTGCTTTATGTGGACACCAGCTAGCAGTTTGTACAGGTTAAGGTTTGTCTGGTAATAAAAGAAATAAGAAGAATTGGAGTAAGCAGTAGGGGAAATTGAGCACACATTTATAAAAAGTAAACCAGCCACAAAAATTGTCGTAACAAGTGACACAAGCACAGGAAAAATTATTTCAGCAATACAAATATGTATCTTATAAACGTGAGGAGGCCACTTTTGAAACCTTTAGTGGGCTGTCTCTTACAATTATGATTAAGAAATTGTGCAAAATCTGTTCTGTCTGGCACATAACAAAATCAGAGAGGTGAACATCTTTTAAAAAACAAAACAATGTAGAGTCTGACTATACAGTTCAATATATTTCTGTAACAACAAATTGTCTGCTTCGAGCCCTGCCTCCCTTTTTTTTTTTTCCTAAGGTATTTTACAGCATTCTAAATTACTAGCCTGAATGATTTGGAGAATTGCTTTATATAATACTTGTCAGCTAAAGGCATAAAATCGTAACCAGAATGACTTCTTCTCTAGAGCAAACCTGATCCAGGGTTCATATTCCTATCAAAGGTCTTACTATTTTGTATTCCTTTAAAGGAGGAAAAGCCACATCTTCAGCCAAGGGTTTCGGACACAAATAGACATTAGTGAAGCACTCACCCATATCTTTTCCAGCCTGCTGTCCACTCTCTTTCATTGTTTCCTTCCTGTCAAAACCCAGTAGGGCTAAAAGTGGCCATCACAGCAGTTAAGCCCAGCTGCTACACCCCCCTACTGAAGAACAGGCTGATAATGTTCTCCTCAGCATGCTAGACATGAGCTATTAGAAGCCCAGGAATAGATCCGTGCTCAAGTTTCCTACATGATCTATTTGTTTAACCTGTTGGGCCACTTGTGGAAGTGAAGATATATTCTGATTGTCAGTGGTGACATCTGAAACAAAGGGGAAGCTCCTATGCAAACTTCTAATTAAACCTTATTTGCAGTTGTTGTTGTGGCATGCAAACATTGTTATCTTATTGGAGATTATATGCTATAGACACTTTAAAAGTATGTGGAAAAATTGAGAGTGCCTTTAGTAAAAGGGAATTTAGATGTTGCCCAATAGACATTTAAAAAAAAAAAAAGATTGAGTTATACAAAGCCACCTGGGTCAAGGGGCTCATGGTGAAATGTGGACATTTGCTTCTTAGGTGTCTGATTCCAAACTGTGCAAGGGATATTAACTTCTAGTTACCATCAGTTGGATGAGTTTGTTCTGCCTGTAGCATGGGCAAATGCTTACCTTACTAAGCTGGAAGTGGTGTAGATCTTCTCTGCCTGAGCAAAGGACAGTCTTGGCCTTTTTGTGGCAACTGAAGTCTGATAGGGATTCCAGAGGGTGGGAAATTCCATGGAAACTTTTTTTAATATGCCCTGAACTATCTCCCTATGTCCTGTTAGAAGTCAGGACTTCCAGTGTGACAGAAATGAGGAGACTTACTCACTAGCTTTAGTTCCTACTCACTGTTACAGGGTGGCTTTTTGGCCTGTGTGTTTTTCCTCTTATGCCTTTTTTATTTCATTAACATGAAAAACGTGGATCACAGTGTTTTGCTTTTAAAGCTAGATGGGAAAATGGACTTCAGTTAAAGGATAGGTTGTATGTATAGATATTCCTGTTTAAATTTTGGGAGCATGTGGGGGCTTCTGAGATGCTCATCACTTAAGCTTGTTTCAAGGCCCTGATCTATGGGTCAAGATCTTAAGTAAATAGTAATTTTGAACACTAGTGAAACTTTGAGGTTTAATTTACTATTTGTCTGCCTTTCTAAATTCATAGACTCTAATTTTCTTACCTCAAAATTTACTGTGTGAATTTATCGATGCTGCACAATGAAGATGCAAATTGCTCATTTTAGTACTAATTTTACTATTGGTTTCAATGTCCTCGTTGTTCAAAGAGCTGATTCAAGATACAAAGAGGTAGTGAACATAAATTTTTTCTGCCTTAATGAAAACAACATCACTTCTGCTATGAAAAGGGAAGACAGAAATGTAGCAGAGTTGAGGTGGAAATGAAATCAGAGGAGACCTGTCCTACCATGCCCATGAGAGGGGAAGGGAGTGACAGCAGCTGGGGCTGTTGTGGCTGCAGAAACAAGCTCACCATGAGCACCAGCCATACGCCTTAACTCTTTGATGGCAGCAAGTCTGGCACCAAGATCATCATACAGGCAAAGCAAGCCTGATCATTGATTTGTATTCAGCAGGAGATGACCTTAGACAGTGCCTGATCCATTTGTGTTAGGAACTGTGATCACCAGAGTGATCACCCTTCAGCTGCATCTCTGCAGCATGACAGAGGTCTCCAAAGTGGTCTTTAGTTTTCCTATTCAGAACCAGAAACCACCTCTGATCATTGTATCCTGCTCACGAAAACGAGCAATGCAGGAGCAACATCAGAAACTCGTAACTTGACACTCTTGCCCTGACAGGATAAATGTATATTAAAGGCAGTTTGCTGCTCAGTGACCTATGCTTACAGTGTTGGGTTTTGGTCATTTTGTGGGGCAGCAAGAGCCAGGCTCCAGCACCTCCTCGCCCACAGAAATATGGCCCCCCTGGGTGGCTGGTGGCCCAGCCCTTGCCGTGGTGTGCCCGATGGCCGCAGCACCCACTGCTGGGGCAATGGTCTGGCCTGTGTTGCCATGGCAACTGGCAGATGGGGGCTTCATCAGGGTCAGCAGGGAGGCAGCCGTGGCAGCGTGCTGGCCGAGCTGCTCAACAGCAGCCCTTCCAGCTCTGACAGCTCTACTCTGGCTGGCCAGAAGTAGTTATCAGATTACTTGTATTAAAACCTAATTAAGATGTGTGCCAGTAAATGCAGCATGATTATTGGATTTGGTGATTTAGCTGCTGCAGGTTGCTGCAATCCAATCACGCCGTTTCAGCAAATCCGGCTCTGTGGAGTAAAGTGAAAACGTTTTACATCAGTAACCTGACTATGCTGAAAGAGTAAATAACCTTCTAATGCCTCTATTATGTCAAGGACTGACTGATCCCCACTGTAGGGTGAATGGGTACTGCCCACAGATCCTTGCATATTAATTTCCTTCAAATCAACATTAAAACCCAGTGGAGGGCTGGCAGGTTGTATCAGCTTTCTCATTCATTGCGGATTGCCTGTGGATTAATGGGCCTGAGTCCCTCAGGGCAGGGAGCTTGCAGCCAGAGTCTTGTGGGTGCCCCTGGTTTAGCAATGTGTTGTTATAGAAAAGAAAGAAGCTTTTGTTTTTATCTGTAGGCCACACATAAGGGGAAGTGTAACACAGTGGGTGCTAGTACAGCTTTGTGGTGTTGGATGCAATGGAAGTTTATTTTGCAGGTGGAATTCACCTTGGTGCCCAAGCTCTGCTTTGTGTCTGATGATTCACCTGGTTTCTGCAGGGTCTTGCAGTGATTGTCTAGCCTTAGCTGTCAAAATGTACCAAACCCTATCTATCCCTTTTCACTTCATTTCTGGACAGCCTGGGGTATAGTGTAGCCTCAGATCTGAATTCTACTGCCGTATGAAGTCTTCTGCATGTTGTAACTGCACAAAAAAGCAAGGTAGGTTGGAGGCATTCTAACGTAAAGCTGCCTATGAACTCCAAGTACTGAGAATCACAGCAAAACCTTTACCTTGAAGCATTCATTGCAGCTTGTGATGCCTCAGATATGTTCTCCTTCTGTGGAACCACTCATCTCATGAAACTCTCTCTTTCTTGCCTCCATGTAGAAATACAGATTTGGTTTAAAGTGGTTAATGGGAAATTATTTGAGAGGTATTGTTATTACTACTGAATGGGAGCTTTCTCCTTAGTGCCAGGTTGTCCTGTGGGTAGTGCAAACGTAACATGGTTCAAGACCTACGTGTTTTCACCTTGTGCCTTGAGTAACATGGCAGAGCATGGAGTCAGTCCTTGTCCTTCAACACTGGCCAAGGGCGCAGCTGCACACCATCCCAACTGGACAGATCTTGCCACTTTGGTGGAAAAATTATCTCATTTAGACTGGAGGGTGAGGGCAGAGTGGTCACTCAGATGCTCAGGACACAGTACATTTGCCTGGTAGGTGGTGTTGCCAAAGTGAACGTGGCGACCGTGCAACCTCCCTCACTCATATTAGCAAAAAGTGCAGAAGGTTCTGTCACCCAGTTGTAAAAATGATGGCAGGCATCGATGTGCAGTTGTAACATATGGGAAGTACAGTGAATGTGGGTGGAGCTGTTCATTTCTCATCTTGAATCATTTACGAGATCAGCAGGCAGGCCAGATACAATGCATATGGGAATGTGTGGCTGTGCTGCACATGTCACACGTAATAGCAGACACTGTGAGAGGGCCCAGAGCCTGTCCTCGGGAGCTGAACACACCAGAGCAGGCTGGGAGTCCCAGTGTGTGGACCAAGGGCCAGCTTGGCAGCAGTTTTGGGAGAGCAGACTGGCAGACAGAATTTCGGAATTCACAGATCCAGATCTGCACTGACTAGAACAGCACCCTTTTCATCCATCATGTCCCAGAATTGTAGACTGGAATGTTATGAAACCTATAGTCAAGCACTGGAGATACAGATGATAAAGTTGTGGCCTCCTGGTCAAACCCAGCTCAGTGCCTGTATCATCTTTCTCCCTCTGCTCAAGGGGACAGTCTAAATGTAACAGTAGGTGGTGAAGTTACAAACAGAAAAGTGTAATTGAGTATTTCTGTAATTAAAGACTTCCATTTACAGCAGTTTATTTGAAAGGACATAGAGCTTCACAATAGAGCACACTAGAGCTTGTGTCCAGTAATATTTTTGAAATTTGCATCAGCTACCTGTGATTATCCACTACAAAATGTTGTTCTGATGTAAAATTCACATGAGTTGGAAATGACTTCTGACTGGGTGCCAGAAGTAATAAATAGTCACTGAAGAAATAACAAGTGATACCTGCTTTTGTGATTAAAGTAGTAAGTATGCAGTTGCCCTGTCTGAGAGCAGTGTCATCGCACCTCAGACACTTGTTCTTCCAGTGTAAGCCAAAGGCCTCTGCATGTTTCTTCTGATACCTGCCAGCTTGTTCCCTCTGTTTTGCAGCCCCTGATGAGGAGGACCTTTGGAATGATGGGCTCTTTACATCTTTCCCCAGGAATCCCTGTTACACTGTTAAAGGATCTACACTGACATGCTTAATTAACACTAAGCTTACTTGAAATAAGTGCTGTGTTCTGTAATGAGTTTTGGACACTGACCAGCTTGCAAAGAGCAGTGGACAGAAAACAGAAGTTTTTGTCACTTCAGATCCAGTTTGTCAGGGAATATGGATATTTGGATTTATAGTCTGGGCTGTGGTGTGTGTTTCAAGAAGACACTTACTGAAGCAGCTACAGAGTATGCAGCTTGCTTACCTACAGGTGTCGGGATGCAGTCCTGCAGTCTTTGCTGATGTCACAGCAAAGCCGATTTGCTGTCATGTCCTCATAAGGCTTCTAAATTAAAAGTGCAAACCTTTAAAAGTGCTCATTTAAAGTGTGAAAATACGTTTAATGCCCATCCTAGGAGTAATACTTTCGTTTCAGCCCAACTGCCAACGTGAACTCTGGCCTCTGTGAGCTGCCACCACCAGTGCAAACATCAAAGCTTCTTCCATGAACTCCAACTTCAGATGCTCTGCAACCCTTTCATCTATTTCTTTTCCAGGTTACAGCAGCTTGACAAGCACTGCCAGACCACTGCCCAGCAGTTAGTGGAGTTGCTCAGCAAACAGAATCAGCTCTTCAAAGAGAAGCATCTGCTTACAGAAGAGGTACAGTTTCTGCGAACACAGGTACTGTGCCAAAAGGAAAGAAAGTCTGAGGGGAATATTCTGCAGCTTTAGCAGAGAAATCTGCCAGCAGTCTCATTTCAACTGCTGGATTTTGTTGCCCTTTCTTCTTTTAAATACAGTATTACCTTATAAAAATAAAATAAAAATGCATGCAGTTGGAAAGAGACTGATAGCTGAACCTGATTTTCACTTAAACCTAAACTAAGTGAAAAAAGTGTTTTGAAGTGGCAATAAAAAAGCAGAAGTTATTCTCAGTGATAGTTCCTAGCTTTCTTATCTGAAGATTTTTGTTTAGCTTTTTCAGAGAAAAGGGAAATCTGTTCTTTGACAGCATTAATGTTTAAACAGTAACTTGATGTTGATAACTGCTTTGAGGTTTTGCTGTCATTTGTCAGACTTAAGTCCCTCTATCACTTTGTGATTTTTTTTCTCTTTATTTTTAAAAGTAATTTATCTTTTTATGTTGCTTGATGTCCACTCATGGTGAGACTCTTGGGGTTGTCCTGTGCAGAGCCACTAGTTAAACTTTGATAATCCCAGTGGGTCTCTTTCAACTTGAGATATTCTGTGAGAATGTGAGATGGTGAACATGCAATCAGTCTTGTCTGAGCACTAATTACTGCACTGCTTCTCCAGCAGGTCTGATTGTTACTTCCAGTGGTCCCTAGGAAGCTGTGGCTTCTTATGGGCTGTTCTGGCTTTTTTTGTTTTGGCCACTGTTCTTCGGCCAGTAAGTGCTTTGGAAAAAAGGGAGAAGACTGTGGGGCTGGGTTTTTTCTTTGTCCTTCTTTCAATTTTTTTCAGAATAAGGAAAAGAACTAACAAGCACAGAATGAAGTTTTCAGTAAAAGTATCAGATAATCAAACTCATGGTCAAATTAGTATATTTACTCAGTCACAAAGCAAATCACAATGCTTTCCTACTTCCAAACTTGTGAGTTTGCCCAGGATAGCTGGAGTTTGCTTAACATGGTAACAAAGGACATTGAATGTAGGAAGTTTAGTCTAGTAGCATACCTAGCAGCAAACAGAACATGAATTGTCTTAGAACTTTAAAATACTTATATCATACTATTTTTGTAGGCTTTTTATCTGTAGAATTCATTAAATGTTTAACCTAGGAGAACAAAATTCATACTTTGTTAAGCTCCTAATCATGTCCATGTGTTCGGTTTTACAGGACTTCCTGTTCTAGTAGACAAACTCAGTGGCTTATGGCAGTGTCGAGTTATCAGCATGTAGTAACTACATGGCAAATTTCAGGGCAACCATAGTGTTCTCTCTACAAGAGAGGTCAAGGAGGTGGCTGTTCCCAAAAGAAATTACAATTTCTGTTTTAAGGAAAGCGCTCTTGGTAATGTGAACAGCCTTTACATGGTCCACAGGAATTTTGTTATTGATAACCTATCTTAGCTGGAAGGGATTGTGTTTTTATGGAGTTGGGCAGAAGTACAAAAATCATGCAAAAGAGGAAAAAAATCATTCCGATATTACACTTCTGTCAAGACTTGACTGGCAAAAGCTGCCTTCTTAATGTTCATTACAAGTTAATTGTGCTCCAGAGGATACTTTCAAAGTTGAAAACACTCAGAAAAGAAGAATGATATAAAAATTATTACAAAATGAGCCCTAAAAATCTATTTGCAGCTACTTAAAGCAATGGTGTTCTCTGGGAACTGGAATTCAGCCCAAAAGAGCTGCCTGGAATATCAGACAATTGTTTTAAGGAAACTAAAGAACAGTTCACCATAAATGGAAGGTCTTTGCAGAAACTTGCATGTAGTTAGTATAGAAATAAATACTAAAACCAAACAATTGCAGAGTCAGTGCTGATCAAAGGTGAAAGTGACCTCATATTCCACATTTTACTGTATTGTGTGACAGTTCTCCTTTATAATTAACCAAGGGTTTTTTTGGGAGGGGCATGGGGGGGTGACTGTGGAGGCAACCAACCATTACCTAATTTTTTAAGATTATGTAAAATACAGTAACCTAAATGTGCTATTGTAACATAAGCCTCTAGTAACTGCAGTTGCATATTTCAGGAACAAAAAGGCATGCAAATCTCAAACAGGACACAGATGGAATCAAGTAAAAACCTGGATGGATAAAGAGAAATGAACAGAAGTAAGTATTTTTTTTTCTCTATCCTATATATAGAGTGGGGGAAGAGGAAAGGAGAGCAGGACTAAAACTGTTTGCAGATGTGAGTTGAATCTGGCAAACACTTAAAGAGAAAAGGAAGAAGGAAGTGTTTGAAACATTTTAGGGTTTGAAACTGAAGTTTTTGTGCTTTGTTTTTTTCTCTGTAAGCACTTAAAAATTTAAGGACAAGCACTCCATAGCAAAAACAAGTTTACCTAAGAGAATTTTTAAAAAAATCTTAAATTTATGTAAATTGAAAGGAAAGGGGGATGTACAACTCTTAGCGAGGTGGGAACTCCTAGAATATCTCAGATTTAACCCAGGTACTTTTTGGTCTGTATAGTCACTAGGTGTTTGACTGTTGATTTGGAATTGTTTCATTTTGTTGCTTCCGGTATTTTCTGTCTGGGGAAGCTTGAATCATCCCCCTCTCTCCAGAAAGGCTGCAATTTGTTTTGTAATAAATAGTAACAGTTAGTGTCACATTGAAAGAAACATTATCTAAATATTTGTATTTTGAGCAGTGATGTCTGAGTTACAGTAGTACAACATAGCTATAGCTGTTCCTACTGCCTTGTAAGAGTTACTAATCTTTAAATAAAAGTTTAGAGAATTAAAAATAGCATCATTTACTTGAACCTAGCTGACCGAGTCAACAAACCCTGACAAGCCCTGAGTTTTGATAGGATTTGTTTTCAAAAGTCAGGTTACTTTCAATGTAATTTTTATTTCTAGTGTTACATGTTTGCTGTATGGGGGGAAAGACAGACAGAAATAAAAAAGTCTTTAAATTCCGCTACGTTCTGGTGTGTTGAGAGCCTGCTTTTCTTGGAGAACTCATTTGACATTGTAAGGAAAATTCTGGGTTTTAAAGTGAAGGAAAAGAAATCATAAAAGTACCTGATCCTGCCATAATGCTGCATTCCTTTACAGGCCACATGAGCTAAAACACTTTTAAAATCCTTGTTGAAGGAGTAACCAAGGCAAGTCCACAGCTTTTGAAAACATCTTTCTTATTCTTAGCAGTGAATTACATGCTTTTAAAATAATGATATTAAATCTCCTATTGCTAAAAAACCCCAGCATTATTTCAGACTAACCATCTGCCTACAGCATGATGATGCTCGCATTGTAGTTTTCATTTTCATAGAGCCAAAAAAGACCAGTATGATAACGTGGCCTGACCTTACAGCATGGGCTGTGTATCAGGCCATTACATTAATATTTACTAGATGTCACTAATACTTAATAATGGGATACAGCATAACATATTCAGGACCTTGTAAAGGTAATCGGAAGTTTAATTACGGGATTTACACCTCTCATTTTGAAAGCTTTTGGAACACTGACGTTTGGAATTTCTGCCCTTGAAAGTCTCTTGTATATTGGTACTCATCCCAAGGCAGGAGGCTAAGAGATATATAACTCCCCTCCTACACAAGTATGAAACACAGAATACTAAATAAATGTGCACAGAAAGCAAAGAAACATCTAAACAGAGATTGCTGGAAACCTCAGCACCCCCTGCCAGGCATGAGCGTATTTGTGAGAGCAGGGATGCCTCTTACTTGCAGGATCTGCCTTGGTGTCCATCAGTTTGACAGAAATAAGTATTTGTCCCGGTGGATAATCCCCTCACAGACCCTGGCTGCCAGAAGGGGTTGCTGGCCAGCTGAGCCAGTGAGAGCACAGACGGGTAGGATTTGGACCTTGAGGATTACCTCCAGCAAGGGCTGTCATCCTGTGCTGCTGCTCTGACTTCCCCATGAAGATCTCCTCCTGCAAGCCAGCCCTCCCTGGCCAGGAACCCACGCTCTCCCTGTGCTCTCTGTATGGCTGAGCCACTGAAACTCTCTCCTCCCTCCTTACAGATGTTTTTGTCACAGTGAGCGTGTCTGCGAGCTGATCACTCTTCTTCTAAAAGGAAGTTAAAATACACTCACCTGTGCCTGTGTTCCCATCCTCGCCCCCATCACTCAGCGGGAGGCACTGTGAGAATTACAGATCTTCTGGAGCAGGGGTTTTCTTTCCTTTCTTGTGTCAGCACGAGTTTTCAGTGAGGTCCCAGCAGTTCATGCAACAGTGCTCCCAAGTGCCCTGTTTGCTTTTTTTCTTAAATTATATATTACAGAAGGGGGAGCCTTATTTCCAGCAAACAGGTAGGTCATCCATCTCTGCTGTCAAAAGTGATTCAAGCTAATCTTTACATGGCCCTCAACCTCAGGAGACCTGAGGATTACTTGGTTATTGGGAGAGAGCTTTTGTTTTAGTGCAAGCTTAGTACACAAAGATAGTGCCCCTGCCAGGTGTTTGTAACAGCCAGTGACAGTCCACAGACAGGGCTTGATGGATATTGTTGTGGGGTTTTTTATTAAAATCTTCACTTCTGCTTGGATGGAGTTTAATCAGAAGTGATTCAAGTTTAACTATGACAGGAAGGGATAAAGATAGACTTCTCTTTAATGTCTGCCTGCCCTGAGACTTCAAGCATTCAGCTCCTCAGTGTTTGGGAATCTGCAGGTGTGGGAGTCCTGTACATCCCCATCCAGTGTCTGGCTACTGGACAAAGATAGGCTCCAGCCCAGGAGCTCAGCCTGGCCCTCCTGAGAGTTCCACCTTGGGTTTTACAGCCATGCAATGGAGGATTGAGGCACTGAAGCCACCTGACTGTTTTCTAAGCAAACAGGAAGCCAGTGGCTCTTCCCTCCTCCCAGTATAGCTGGCAGCAGTCAAATAAACCAATCAGACATCTGTGATTCCACTCCTACAGACCCTTCCAACTTGTGCATCTATATCCAACCACCCCATTAAAGCAGATGCCCCTGAGGTAAGGAGGGAGTGTCCAGAGGAACCTGGGCACTGTGTGCTGCAGAGGTCTGTGCAATGAATACCAAAATATTCTTGGGAGGAGGAGAAACTAAGACTGGAAAGGCCCCTACCCCGACTGTCCAGTAACCAACTCGTTTACGAATTACCTGGATGTGACAGTGACAGTTGTGCTCATTTTGTTAGAGAACAGCACACCTTAAATGACAGTTGTAACAGCTGGGCCTTTAGACAGTGGGGTACAGAGACTCTGCCAGGATTTGTGCTTGTTTTGGGAAGAGGTTCAGGCCAGGCTGGAGTCAGGATGAGATTTGCCCACATCATCAATAAAGCTGAGGTTCTGCATCTCACAAAGCATTAACACTGGGTAACTGTGGTGTGGAAAGACACCCACAACAGAAATTTCCAGGAGACTCCTTCAGTCCTTTTGGGGTCCTTTTAACCTTCTGCCCATCCTCTAATGCTGAGGGTCGCTGCAGCACAGAGTAGGTTTCCTCTGGTTGTCACTGCCCAAGCAGTGACATGGAATTTAAGCCCCAAGGCCTTCTGTTGCCATTGTTCCTTGCACTGATTGCACATACAACTGTAGCAGTTGGT
>VYZT01017389.1:0-12752 GCA_013400735.1 Pomatostomus ruficeps | reverse complement strand
GAAAAAAAAAAACCAAAACCCTTCAGTCTTCTAATGCAAAACCAGCCAAAGTAGAAAGTTTATTTTTATTTCTGAGATCGTGTACATCTCTTAAATTCAGTTTTTAGCACTCAGTGGCTTAATTCGAGGTAGCTCCCCCAGCTCCAATAGTTTGATGTCTTGCTCAATTCAGTCCTTAAGTGCTACCAAGGAAGCACAAACAACAGCTATGCAAGAGCTTCAGAACTGCGAATTAGCCTTCCGACCAGAGATTTCCTACCAGCACCAAGGCAACAGTTTCCTGTTTTGCAACAGCTGCCCACCCCAGACACATGCTGAACACTGCACAGTAAACACCCTCTGGCAAAACCCTGCCATCTTCTTCTTGGAAGGGAGAAGGGGCAGGATCTCAGACGTGCCCCAAAACAAGAGCTCACTTATTTACTGCTAAACAGGAGCCATGTCAAAATCTCATGGAGATCCTGTTTTTCAGAATCAGGTATCTCTTGTTCTTGCTACCTGTAAGACTTCTGAGCTTAGAAAGAGGTGAGGACAGCAGGCCCACAGGAAGTGCAGGCTTTGAAACTACTTGTTTACTCTGCCTTACTGCAGTCTCAACCAGTTTTATTTCTCTTCTAAGAACTTGCCTGCAGGCTGAAGTGACACAAATGAGAAACACAGGCACTGCCATACATACTACCCCTCTTTTCCTTTTATCTTTCAGGTCTGCTCTGCACCTGGCTGAAACTTGTCTGAGGCTCACCCAAAAACACCTCTGCAGAAAACAGGCACACTTGCTAGCTAATTTCAGCTGGTTTCTATTTGGTTTTAACTACAGAATCACAAATACTTACCAGCCTACCAAACTTTCTAGGACGACAGCTGAGACTTTTCTGAAAAGACCAGGCTTTCAAGCCAGTTTTAACAGCTATTACGTGGTGTGGATGTCAATAATTTGTACAATTTTTATAAAATGTTTTTATCTATTTTCATAATTGAACATACGTGTCTATATTATTTACAGACTGAAATATCTGACTGAATAAACCTAATAGGATCTCTAGGTTCCTTGTTCTGTCTTTCTGAATTCAAGGGAAAGCATGTGCAGGGGGAGGAGGGAGAAGGGAGCTGTTCGCAAGTGCCACACATGTACACTGCCCTCCTTTTTACATACTCAGTACCAGAATATACCTGGGAACTTTATTCAACAGAGTATTTGTCACTTTTATCTAAAAAGTGAGAGTCCCGACAACTACTTACTAATCAGAAAAGCATAAGAAGATTGAGAAATATCCCACCTAATGTGGAGGAATTTCTGTGGGTCAGGTTCCCCTTTAAAACATTCACTGAACAAAGCCTTTAAGACAAAGGAGCCCTTGGTTACCACAGAGGAGCCATTACAAGAGGTGCTGGGCTCCACACTGAAGTGGTGAAGGTGGACCAGCACATATTCAGGGCACCAGCTGAACTTGGCTTCAAATTACTGAACTCAAAACATTTGGAGAGTACAGGTGGAGGGCTCTTTATCTGGTTAACTGTGCAGTCATGTTTTTCAAAGTTATTTTTCAAAGACCCAACTGTTTCAGGAAGAATTTATCTGAATCTTTTGCTATCTAGTGTAGGATAAGCTACACACACAAGAGAAAAATTTCTACATTTTTTTCAGTGTAGTTGGTAAAAGGGGGAAAAAAGCGCAAAGAACAGTACCGCAACAATAAAGCTACTTCAGCCGGCATGAACATGGAAGATGTAACAAAAATAAGAGTCACAACACATGCAATAAATTAGCATTTGGTGTGGAACACAATCTTTCCTTCCCTTATATTTTAAGAATTATTAGTGGTACAGTCCTAACATCAAAGTGATTTTTCCTCCCCATTTCAATTTCCTGCCATATAAAACTGCCAAACACATCTAATCGCCTCCCTGAACAGCTTCATGGATATGACACTAAGCGTGCTGAGAAAGGCCTCAGGTCTTTAGGGACAGGAAAGGCTGTGAAGGAAAGCTCTCTCCAGTCAAACTCGGGATTTTTCACAGTAATCAGACTGACAGCTTTTTAAGTGTCACTACTTTATAGATGGTTACACAGCTAAGAATATACATTTATAAATGTAGGAAAATGCAAACTTTAAAGTTTATTTTTTATTATTCTACAGCATAAATCTGTGTTTAAACAGGAGACAGTGCCTATAGGCTACGCGTGCAAAGGAACTCGGGCACCTATTCCTGACACTTAGGCTTCACTGAGACCCTGGAGCACAGCGGGACCCTCAACCTTTCTGGACCTGCCTCACCTACCAGGTGGCTTCTGGTGGCTACATGCAGGGCACCACTACCAGCCACCCATGAGCATGTATGGGTCTGATTTCAACAAAGGGTCCTGGGCTGCCAGTATGTATAGCTGGAAGTAGGTTTTTCATACTCATCCCAGGCATAGGTGCAACTATAGTGTTGCTGAGAGTCTACAAGGAGTAACTTCCCCTGCAGCAGATACTCTACTTTGTAGCAATTAATGAGTCACTACAGCATCAGGTCTACCTGTCTCCTATCCCTCATCCCCTTCCCCTGCTTCTACTTAAGCACTAAATGCTTGGTTTTACAAAGTTTACAAGTATCAGACCAAACAATCAAATCCAGGCCAGCACACAGAGTATGATTCCACAACATGGGATGCAGCCTGACCAGATAGTCCTGTCACAGCTGCAGCTTTGTCCTGGTCACTGACATCCTGATATCTCTGAACTAATGGATGGCTGTCTCCCTGATGCTCTTTCCTATTACAAGGTGGGGGAGAAAAAAAAAGGAGGAAAAAAAGGAAAAAACCTGAGACCTGGATGAAGCACCTCTATTCCTGAGAAGCATTCACATCAGAGAACAGAAAACCTGTCAGAAAACCTGGATGACCCCACTGCTTTAGGGACACTCAGCCCGCTAGATTGGCTGGTTCAAACAGCCCTGGACCAGCCTGTGGGCTTCAAAGAGTCCCATTCTGCAGTGCCCTGCAAATCCCACCTTCCCTTTTTTCCCTCTCCTTGCCCAAACATAGCCTAGCTATGGGATATGAGGCCAAGAATTTCATCAGCTGAAAATCACTTAAATGGTGGATGTTCTGATAGGAGCGTATCTTCAAAAGTATAACCTCAATTTACTTTTATAAGTGACATACATCTCATAGAAGTTAACAGGAACCACCTGTATGGAAAGAGCCTTGGTCCAAAGCACAGGTACATTTTGCTTAGTCATAAAAACTTTTTTTTCGACAATACTGTAACTTAATCATTTACAAGCTGAAACTGTTCACTGAGTATCTGAAATATGTCACAGCGAGTTACAGGTATCACTAGGACTTCACAGCAAATAAAACTTGTAACTAAACATGCACAGATCATTATATATACAGTGATAAAAAAATAATGATGTACATTTTCTTGTAAGAAGAAATTAAGTAAATTCTTTGTGCATTTCAGGATTGAAACATCTAACCTATATAAAATTACTTTAAAATATGAAGTAAATATTTAACCCAAAACTTGAGAAATCTTTTGTAATCTGCAATATAGCCTTCTCATTTCCATTTCTCTTTCTCTGACACAGAACAACTTAAGAATTTTATTCTCTAAGATATTTAATAGTAATGTGCAGATATAAAAAAATACGTCCTCTGTGGCAAGCTTGAACATATATATATATATATATATTTACAAACCTCCAGAATAAATTAGCATTAAAAAACACAGAAGTAGCAGATTGACATAGTGCTTTATTTAAGCTGTCTGTACGAAGGAAAATAATGTGCATCCCTATCATATATGTGTAAAAATACTAAGGATGTACAGTGTACAAAAACAGTTTCTTGTAGTTATTTCACATCCTTGTGGGTCATATACTTAAGGAAATAAACAGTTTAAGTATGACCAACAGTAATACGGTTTCTTGGGTTCGTAGTCGTGTCTGCTTAATATCCTTAACCATACGACTAGATCTTGCATGGATCTAATGAAAGAACTAGCAAGGTCAAGAAATGTCACAAACTCTAAAGCTACAGGGAGGTAATTCAATTACCAATTTAGAGGTTTTTATTTAAATAAATACTTTACATTTCATGCTTGCCTGTAATGCACTACCAGGAGCAAGATAAGGAAATTCTACTGTAGACAGTACAAACAGTAGCAGCAAAGTGTGTACATTGAGGTGTAATATATAGACCCTGCAGTTAGTAAGGAAAGACCTTACTTTTGTACTCTAGGAGAAGCACATGGCTCCTGCAAGAACAGTCAGCTTTAAGAAGCCGCAAGTAAAGATGGAAAAAAAAGGTAAAACAATACTGGAATAAATGTTCTTTAAGCGATGGGAATGTACTGAAAGATGGATTAGTGTGGAAAGCGAAGCTGTGTGCAAAACTGCCAAAATCCAAACAGAAATGACCTATTTCCTCT
Source organism: Pomatostomus ruficeps (assembly GCA_013400735.1). Lineage (NCBI taxonomy): Eukaryota > Metazoa > Chordata > Aves > Passeriformes > Timaliidae > Pomatostomus > Pomatostomus ruficeps. The sequence continues at coordinate 8,334 of VYZT01017389.1, read as the reverse complement.
GAGATGGCTGCAGTACAAGAAGGCATACTGTATGTCATGGAAGTCAGTACAAGCTGGAGTCAAGGTCTGAAATGTACTGTGCTCGAAAGGCTTACCAAGACAACCAGCCACCACCTCCTGTCCAAATCCAACCACAACTGCAGACAGCAAAAGAGCTTCAAAATTTCTCTCAGCGCTGTTTGTCCATTCCTGTGTCATCTGTTTCTAACGCTGGTAAGAGAGAATCCTCTAAGCCTGGGCAGCACAGGTGGCTGCTGACTCTCTGCATCATAAACTTGATCACTAAAGTTTCAGAAGGCAGACAATGCAATGCAAAGTGATGTCTTAAAAGGTTTTCAGATAGTTCACTGACAGAACCTTCCTGCAAACCGCGCACTACCTGGCTACGCAACGGAGAGCAAAGCACAGGGCATCACTGCCAGAGCCACGGCCAGTCGGTCACTGGCTGGAGGTGCCCTGTGCCAAGAAACTTATTGCTATTACAAGCTAAAAACATAGGGGAGACAACACAGGTGTGTAACACAGATTTTGAATCACCAGAGTTTCAGTCTCTAAGTACAGGACCTTTGCAGAGAACTAATTAATGCCCATCTGTTAAGTACTTGGTTATTTCAGTCACTTGCTCACTGTGTCACTGTAGACACCTCTACACCACCACTCCAGGACAGACCTGCAACGCATCTGCTGCTCTCCTCTCTCTCCGCACAGGGACAACAGCAACACATCTTTAGTGTTACAGGGTCACAATGAAATCCTATGCAGTTAGAATATACATCATGATATATTTCTGATTATCCATCCATTACTAAAGATAAAACATGAAACATGAAAAATTGTCTAAATTACTCAGCGTCTTTAGCTGCCTTGCTAAAATGCCCATCTACCCCTTGACCATCCCAGCACATGCACTGCCAGCAGTGGGCTTCATGCTTGGGCACTCAACTTTCCACATCAAGAGGCTAAGGCATCTGTGTAGGAACATCTCTCCTCTCAGACTCATCTACTCACTCACACAACGCAACCAGGAATACTCTGCAATATCACAGTCTTTGTGGGAGCTAACAAGAGCTGAACACAGAGATACTTCTAATGATAATCCCACGGAGCTGGGGGTTCCCGATGTCACCTGTGAGGGTGCGCGCGCTCTGTCGCTGTGCTGCATCACGCCCCAGCTCCTAGCACCAAAGGGTTTATTATTAAGATTATCATTGCTGAAGATCAAAGCTAAAGTTTATGCACACGTTCTGTTAGATACAGATCTTCGGAAATGGAAAGACGTTTCCCTATCAGTGGAGCATTTGTTGTGATATTTGAAATTCAGTCAATCAGGTACCATGGTTACACATAACTTGCTGGGTTTCAGGACTCTTTTGGTTGAGGGCAAATCTTCCTTGAGAACGGCTGATCCCAGAAATTTACTATTTTTAATTGTTAAAATAAAGTGCTTTTCTTGTAATCACTGTGGTCTCGTTGTTCAAATGCAATTCCTTCATATAGAACAGACATTTTCTCTTGTGCTGTCAGGCTCTTACATTATGTTTATCCTAAATGGAGCACAAGATGTAGCTTTTTTGTCTGTTCACTTTTAACCCTTTGGCACACAAGGTTGGAATTCCCCACCTCCACTGCCAAACAGTTAAAAGACAGTATTTCATTCACAAAAATCTGGTTCTAAGCAGTATGTACAATTTCAGAGCCTTGTTAAAATTTCCACATGGGAGAAAAGTGCATTATTCCCTTCAGCTTGTACAGTCCTTCCATATATTACAAAATTAACTGCTATAAGCCTGTTCTAAGATGCAGCAGCATTTGCAAACATGACACATACAAACCTTATCTCTAAAAATAAATACTACCACAGTATAACCAAAAAAAAAAAAAAAAAAAAAGAAAAAAAGAAAAAGACAAAAAAAAAAGGAATATTCAGAGTTAAACACCTGGAGAGGAAGCTAATTCACAAACTCAAAATAAAAACAAGTAAGGCAAACACCTGTTTACCTTGGTGCACACATTTTGGTGAAAAGCAATACCATTATGCCTGTCTACATTCTTCAGCCATCAGAGGTGATGCATATCATGAAAGAGAAAAGCATGAGAAAGATGTGATCTGGTGCAAATTATAAGACCCCTTGAACAACTTCAACTGCTGCTTTTATGCCTTCATTTCTTGCATGTATAATGTTCAAATCTCCATGATTGCACATGAACCTGGAAGTTTTAAGTGGCAGGCTGGGTGAGCCCAGCCCTTCTGCTTCTTCTGTAGTATCCAACAGTAATTAAAAAATAATATATATATATATATTTATATATATCAACAGTTTAAGTCCTTCTCTCAAACATTTCCCAAACAAATTCCAGCCAGATGTTAATGACAGAGACCTGCTTCAAGTAATGATATGCCTAACAGAAACCTTGCATATGTATATCACCACCTCTACGTTTCCTCATTCTAACCAGCACAAACAGATGCAAGAAAATGTTATCGCCTAGTCTGTTTAGACTAATTACAATTTTGATTCATCTTCTGGAAGAAGATAAGCTGGACCAACACGGCTTTTGTTTAGCCTCCACTGTGAGGAAAAATAGATGACTACTTGTTCTCAAAGTGTACAATGCTGAAGTCAAGTCATCTACCTTCAAAGAAACTGTTAGTAACTTCTCAAAGTTGCTATTATACTGAGACTGTGGGCAGCAGCAACAGCAGGAGAGCGGAGTAGAGAGAATCTCATATGTCATGCAAAACCAGAACAGATTTTAGGTAGGTTTGGGAAAGAAACTTGTTCAATTTTGAATGGTCTCTGAAAGTGCCCCTGCTATCATAGTAGTATCTAGTACTGGTGGTGATGTTCAGGAATCATTTTCAGTGATAAACCTAAGATGACAGTGAAGCAGCAGAACAAAAAAGTTATTCTCGTCCACTTGCAGAGTAGGAAAACTGGGGGAAATGCGGCCGCCTCTCATTGTCCATGCAGTCCATACCATCCTCGTCATCTGTGTTAAGGAAGAAGTTCAAAACATCAGTATATTTGCAATAAAATTTTATTGTTCACCTGATATGCAGTACACCTGTCAGGGTTCAATGCTGAGGTTAAAAGCTCAGGTTGAAGTAAGACTTTAGTTAAGCATGTAAGCTTCCATTCACACAGCAGGATGATACCTGCTGAAAGGACATCATGCCCAAAAGTCACAATTTTTTTCAGGGTGGGTTGATTGGTAGGTTTATTTCATTCTATCACCTGAGAACTTCAGTCGCTACTACCCCTTCTAGGCTGATCCAAATATGCCAGCACACCCAGCCTCTGGCAGCACAGAAGGCGAGTGCCAATTGAGGCAGCCAGTTTCCATAATTTCTTGAGCTGAGTTCAGGAAATTATAGTCTTACTGTAGATATATTTAAATATTCCTCCATTTTGAAGGGAGTTAAAAGGAAAAAAACTACAAAATGAACAATTGATACAGGTTCTATCTGTTTCAATTCTTAGTTATTATTTTTAGTAAACTACTTACATTTTACAGTATTTACTGAGATCAGAAGAAATATGAAATAAGCCAAATTCATAAATGTTTTTATTTACATAATTCCTCCAGTGCCAATGGAAAGTAGGCACCAGATGTTACCTAACTGAGAATTTGGATGTACATTCTCACATGGCTTTTTAACAGAGCTTATTCTTAAAGACTTCTGTTGAGACTGTTATTCTAACAATGTATTTATATGCAGCCTTTCAGAATTTTGTGTCTTCTGTATCTTCATATATTCTACACGTAAAAACTAGAGTTAATGGAGGTCTCATATGGAATCAACAGACCTGAAGTTAACCCAAATTTTAGTAAAATTTGTTCCAGTTACAAAGATTAACAAATTCTTATCGAGACAGATGGGAGAAGAAAGGATTCTTTTTTCACAGCAGAAAGACTTAAAATCCCTGAAATTATGGACTTTGAGCAAGATGGTCTAGTGGAAGGTTCCCCAGCCTGAGGCAGGAAGAGTGGAACCAGGTGAACTTTAGGTTCCTTCCAATCCAAACCACTCTATGCTTCTATGACTGCAAAATCCAGAAAATCCAGAAAACACTCTAGATTTATATATGAACAGAAAACTGCAGCTAACCTAGGAGTCCTAAACTGTCAGAAAATGAGCTTGCTTTATGAAAAGCTAAGCAACCATAACTACAGCCTTTATTGTCTACTTTTGTGATCCTCCTTTCTCAGCCTCGAATATAAACAAACAAAACCCTTAAAATCCCCATTTAGAAAGAAAAATAATTGAAAACCTCAGGAGCAAGATTTTAACTGCTCTGGCTTGGTAAGTGTAAAGCCCTGGCTTGGCTGATCAGATCATGATTCTTGTGTGTAACAGAAGATAACAAAACCACAAACTATGGTAAAATCACATGCACTCTAATAAAGGAATTGTGCAAGGTCTAGTGCAGTGGTTACATCCACATTAACACCTTCTTAAGAGCTCTGCTGAAGTACAGGATTTGATAGGAAATTTAATTGTCAAGTAATTGACTTTTTTTTTTCAAAGCTACACAGCCCACTGAAGCCACCAGCACTGTCCACATGCTTAAAGAAGGGTCCATATTCCAAGTACTTTGCTGAACTGGGGCCTTGAGTGCCAACTAGTAAATACTTGAAGTTGGTGTCTTATTTAAAAACAAACAAAACCCCAAATCAACAAACAAATGAAAAAACCCCAAACAATATCAACACAAAAAACCCACCAAAAATGCCCCCAAAACCCAACCCAGAGTGATCTAATATTCTGAACTTTGTAATTATTGCTTTTTAAAAATAAAGCTGTCATGGAGAGTTACTCTTACACAATTCCATATGAAGACTTTTATCAGTAACAGTGAGACCAGCTTTTCTATTCAAACAGAAAAACCTTACATGCTGCTTTATTATAAACATTATTGTTACATCATGCTTATGCATCATTTCTGACTTACATTTTTCAGGCGGTGTTATTGTAATAGTCTGAGCTGTAAATTCTTCATCAAAATACCTGGTGTCTGTCTCAGATGTCACTTGAGGTTTAAAAGGAGGTACAAGCTGAAAGGCACCAAGAAATAAAACAAAATTACTACACCTCAAAGCAAATAAATTACAATCAGGAAAACAAGAAAGTTCTTTTTCACTACGCCCCAGATCAAAGAAGAAGGTCTGTGGAGAGAGGCAGCTGAGTCTCTAACTTCCAGTAAGAGATGGAAGCCCTTAGAGTCAATCCTAAAAATACCAGTTCAGAATCCAGTTAATAGCACAACACTGCCAAAATCCAAGTATCACTCTCACATGACTTGCAGATAAATTGAGCTGCATAAAGATAATTACCTAGAAATTCTTCAGGCCAATTTAATTACCCACAGAGCTGTCAGGCAAAGGCATCTCTAGATACTTCACCACAACTGCGTGGTATAAACAGCTAAGAAAAAAAAGACTACACAGAGAGCATAATAAGCATGGTTTGGGGTTTTTCTTTTCAGTGGTAAGGCTTTCATCTGAACTTACCTTTAGAAGAAATTATGTGATGTGAAAATAAATTTTACATTTGAAAAAAGGCCAGTTCAGGCTTAAGGGAGTTGCTTCATCTAAACCTGCCTACTACTTTCATAGCACAGTGTGGGATTTCCCAACAGCAAATCACTAGCAGCCACTCACAGCCTGCAGGCAGGACTCCCCTGCCCCTCTTTTGAACCAGCCTTGCTATCCACCTTCTCCACCAGAACTGCTGGTAAATTTTTACTGGAAGGCATACTGAGTATGGAATATCACACTGCATGTTGCCAGTCCAAAACTGATACAGCAGTTTAGGATGTATGACATTGAAAATTGTGTGTGTGTGTGTGTGTGTGTGTGGCGTGACAAGGTTCTTGTTTGCACCCAGGAGCCCTTTGGTGCTATCTCCTCATATGCAATGTAAAACACACCCTGAGAATAAGTCTAATTGATTTTCCCTTCAATACTACAGGTTATGTCCTGGCTCACTGATATTATCATCTTGCATGTGGTTTTCAGTAGTTTCATGTTCTCTCTCTCCTCAACTCCAGAACACCAACACCAAACAATTAACTTGTTCATTTGCCCCACAGCAAAGAAGGAGGAACTGCTGCTGAACTCCCTCATTTCCTCGTTCTATGCACTAGACGCATACTAAGAGACCTATTTCGTCTGATCCAGATCTTCAGTAACAGTGCAAGCAATTATTAAGCAAAACCAAATCTATCACTTCATATACTTAACAGAGTACAACAAAGCTGATCAATACTTTAAAAAACTAAGTTCAGCTTTCCCTTACATTGTCCTGAATGGAAAACATACAACAGCAGAGAGGTACTTTGAAGTTCAGGGTATTGTAGAATAAAAGCTTAAGGAGCTAACATATATAATCTCAACCTCAGAAGAATCTTCCAGGTATAAATCAAGTTACACCCAATGTTTATAAACAACATATTCTGTTTTATGGCACAGAATCCTTTACTTTTTGAAAACTATTTTTATATGCATCCAGGCTATCCCAAACAATTCTGCTCTATTAAAGCAGATTTCCAAAGCTGTACATCTCTCCAGCAATGCAGCCACGCAATTCCTAAAAACAGAGCTATTCCAGTGGAACATCCCACATTGCCATTTTTCTGTTTGAAGAACACTCAAAACCCCCCCAAAAACTTAAAACAGACAACAAAAACCCAAACAAACAAACAAGCAAAACCAAAAACAAACGGAAACAAATAAACAAAAAACCCACCATAAAAAAAGCCTACACAAGATTACAGGAAGCCAAGTAAAGTATCCTAGTTAAGGCCAAGTGTCCATCACATCCTTTTAAAAAGACACTTACGCAGTTCTCAGCAATAAATTCAGTATGAAAAAAAATTTGTAAGATAACAGGTTTATAACAATTTTACTACTTCCTTGACTGGAATACTTTTTACTGGTCAGAATCAGAAAATGCCATTTCACAAAAAACCAGAACTTTTCATTTGAAAATAATGAAAATACAAGCTTAGGAAAAAATTTCTTTTTTCTCAAGTCAAGGACAAGAAGGAATGTCTTTTCAATGGTGCAGCACACATCTGCAGTGGAACAAACTACTCCTGCTGTGAAGTACACCAGACACCTTTCATGTTACAACTGCTTTGCAAGCAGAAGGAGCAAACCCTCACTTCACAATCTTTAGCAACTGTGATTCAGGTTTGAGTAGTTAATGAAACACAAAAGGAATGGCCAGGTAAGATCATTATATGTAACAGTGTATGGATGTGCCGCTGGAGAGGAAAAGGAAAATGCATTAGATGGCAAGTTTCTTTCTCTGGACAAAGGACGCGCCCCTCCACAGCTATTCCCCACTTCTGGCCTGAGAAGTCGGAAGTCCAAGAGTGATGTGAGCACCAGAAGGCACATCCAGTAACCTGTGTCCAAAAGGAGTAGGACAGTTAAGCACAGGCCTTGTCAGTCTGCAAGAGACTCACACTGCTTGGTCTTGGCTGCCAAACTTTAGTATGGGATAATTTTCTTCCTTCAGCAGCCTCAATTCAGAAAAATGCTCCAACCAGACAGGAAACTGCACCTCCTGACAATCTACTCTATGAAGCAGAAATACAGATTTTCTGGGTTTATGCATTACACACACACATATGCATAGATATGCATGTGCCTGTACAAATAACAAAATAAAAGGCTAAACTCAATGTGAGTTAAGTGACTTTAAGAGTTTGCATTCAAGACAAAAATCCAATTTCATATCCATCTGTCTAGCTGAATCTGCCCTGGCCATTTCAAAGGCTTGATGTTAGAAATGACAGCAGAAGCAATATCAAATTCTTAGTGTCTTCGTTATCTCCAGTGAATGGCATTTCCGTTTGGCATCCATCGAGAGCAGTGTGTGAGAAACACCACTGTTTTGCCACAGTTCAAGTCCTGGAAAATTTGACACCCATCTCCTAGAGGAAGGAAAGGGGCAGGCACAGTATTTTACTGTTACAGGTACACTGAGATGTACAGGCTTGATTCTACCCCTTGACCTTCCTCACACTTAGTGAACAACTACATAAACACTTCAGTATGAGAAAAAATATGTAACACTACTTGCTCAAAGATAATTTACCAGGAATCACTTGTTCCTGGTGTTGCATAGGAAGTGGCTGAAGCTATTTCAAAGTAACATTGATGCACTCCATCTGCCAAATGAAAAGTAAGATGCTTAAGAGCATCACTCTGATCTTCCTTCTCCTTTTAATTTAAAGGGAATTTTCACAGAGTCACAGAATATGCTGATGTGGAAGGGACCCACAAGGTTCATTGTGTACAACTCCTGCCCCTGCACAGCAC
>VYZT01017388.1:0-25853 GCA_013400735.1 Pomatostomus ruficeps | reverse complement strand
AAGCAAACAAACAACAAAAAAACTCATGAAAAAACTCCATGCCAAAATAAAATAGAAATGTGTCTTTTGAAATGTTACCTTGAAGAGTAAAAGTCCTAAGTGCTCTGCAGTTTGCTAGACAAAAATCCAACATTCCTGCAATTTACTTTTTTAGCTTTGTGCCCCCTTCAGTTCAGGGTCTTATCGTCTCTAAATATTGCAGACCTTGGATGCCCACCAAGTAGGTTCTTCCCCACAGAAGCATCAATTTCTAAGTGGCCATTTGCATCTTTGTCAAATATTTAAAAAATAATTATGTTCCAAAAAAAAAGGCAGATTTTTTCACCTAGAAATTTCTAATGAAAGCAGTTATTTTTAGCCTCCCAGAATAAAAGAGATTTTGACCAGCAATTAAAAAAAAATCATATTGGACTGACATTGTTCCTGAAGATTGATGTACAGCCAAACTAATTATTTTGCCTTTCCCTAAAATCTCTCCAAGCTCAACTCAACAACAAGCTACACAGTCAAAGTCCTAGTTTAATGTAAACAATGTCTTCTCTTGCACTAATCTTTAATGAATAAGCAACATTGCCAGTGATTTATGCCAAATTAATAGATGAGGTATGATGAAAGGCTCAAACTAATAGTGATTACCAGCCTGGTTTACACCGATGATAGGAGAACAAGAAGGTCACAGCACAGGTAAGAAAAGAAGAAAAGAAATAGCAGTAGAGGGACAGGGAGTAAGCCTTTCTGGGAAGGAAGGTCTAAAAGAAAAGGTGCCAAAAGGAGCACAATAAAGCCATAGTTGCAGAAGTCTGCCAAGTCTATGGGAAGTTTGGGGATCCACTCATTTAAGAGAACTTCAAAATGTGTTTTATCATTTCTTCTGACTGCCTGACTTGCAGGTCTAGTTATTTGCTTGAGTTAGTGTGTTTTTCATAGTTATGTCTAACTGTAGGTCAAGCAGTAGATTATCAGATCTTAAAATCTCCTACAAATGATGCAGTGAACAGTAAAGCTTCAAGATCTTCAAGTATCATGGTTTTGCCCTTTTATTTCAGGATTGACAAAAGAGTCATGTCTCGCATTTGTTTCACCTCAGAGAATTATGTGGAATTTCAAAAATGTGTCTTAAATACTGAAAATGTGAAATAGTAAAATGTGAAAATAGTAAATAGTGAAAATGATGTCTTGCAGTGAACATATTTAGTTTTGTCAGGCTTCTTTTTAAAAAAATAGTTCATGCAGAGTTGTAACATCACAGTCCTAAATGTTATGGATACCCACAAAAATCTGATGTTTATCCTGCATATTTTCATTGGCAAGAAATTTGCAGGAAGTTATCCCTTTTTTAAGGTCTCTGGATGTGTTTTTTGGGGGGTGTTTGTGAATTCAAGGAAAGAAAAGAGCTAAGAAGCTTCTTAGCTCCAAAACTAGTATCTCTATTGTTATAGCAGTAAGGCAGGAGGTGTTTATTAGCAAAAAAACAAGAGACAAAAATTGAAACAGTATCTCTTCCATGACCTGGTAAGAGGACATCTGACATGAAGGAAAAGATGCCATTGGCCTAATTAATTTGCTCACGTGTATTTGGCAAGATTTTCCTTCTTTTCCTTTAGGAGCAGCTGTGTCACTTGCCAGAGGTAGAAGTAGCGCAAACACACACACACACACAAGGGAACCACCAAAGGTTTTCTTTAGCAGCCATGTGGTGTGAATAACAGGTTCCTGTTTCTCCAGCCTTTCCTCCATAGTCACAAATAAGGCTGGCTCTGCTGAGCTGCATAGTCTGCTCTCCTGCTGCCACTTATTTCCAGCACTCTGCTCACCACTGCAATAGCAATTTAAAGTCTGTAATGTTTCTGCTGTGGTTTTCTTTGCTTCCTGAACAGCACAGAGAAAGACGCTCATTAAGATTGCTATGCAACACATCAGAAGGCAAAAGCACTTACCCGTGTCTCCTTGTACTTTTGTAAGGATAACTCCTAGAGGTGAAGAATCTAAATAAAGTTTATATTGCTGCAAAAATGCAGTCCAGCTCTCTCTTCCTTTTTCTTCCCCCACAGACAGATCAGGTGAACTTCTTCACTTTCATACATGCAGTATATTGAACACAGAAAGAAAAATGTCCCATTTAGAAGAATTTAGAATTGGAATGAAAATAAGTCTGCCATCATTGTGTCATCCATCATCTATGTGCCCTTGGCAATTTTGTTTAGTCATATGTCAAAACTAAGTGAACCAGAAGCAAACTGAGCTGAATGAATAATAAACTGGAATGAGAATGACAAAACAAAATAAAGGAAAAAAACAAACAAACAACCCAAGCTAAAAAGCTCAGAAAAACTTGCACAAGTCTTCTTTTTCTACAGTAAATTGTTCCAGTGTCACTCTACTGTTTCTAATCTGATTGTTTTTCTATTTAGTTCTTTTAACTCTGCTTGCTGTTGAAATACTCTGAAAATGTCTTGATCACAGCACCATCCCTAGTCTCACTTTTAGTAGCTGTTAACATAGGAGATTGTAGATATAATGAATTTATCCACAACAAGAATCAATACCGAAGCTGAGCTTTCAGGAACTTATCCTGTGTCATTAAAGGTTAGATCAACTAAAATGTTGCTTCTCCCTCACTCTGCATTAGTACATGGGGAGGTTTGAGTGTACAAAAGACACATTTTTCCTAGGCAAAATTTTTTTATTTCCAGCATGACTAGACTTCTTGTGGAGAAGAAACTGAAAAGAGAAATCTTCGAATCACTCAACATTTTGCCTAATAGTTCTAGATTTTCAGAGCATCTTTTTTCTTCTTGCTCTGATCTACAACCGAGGAATCAGATCACCAGATCTGCCTAGCGATACGTGATCTTAAGGATAATCACTCCTTGGAAATTTTCATGCACGGTTCTTGCTATTCCCTCTTTGCTGCTGCTTCCAGCTGTTAATATCAATTCTGTTTTGTTGAAGAATCTCATTACAGTCTCCTCTGGTCTTCATGTTAGACTCTCACAACAGTGTCTTATCCCATATTGGTCCTTGTTTAGGAGTGAGGACCTTCAGGCTGTCTTATACGGCAAGTGGAAGTCCTCTTTGGCAGAGAAAACATGCCTGCCTTCCCTTTCCTGATGGAGACTGACCTGTTTGCCAGGGTGCAGCCTAAGGCTCCTCCTCTGACCACAGAAAGCAGGTAGGGCTGCCACCCTGTCTTGCAATGGCCTGAAAAGAGGAGCGATCTTCCTACTCTGGAGACTTCATGGTTCTGGGTAACTACTGTGTGTGGTTCTTGAGTGGCTCTCTCTTTGTGGTCTTTAATTAATAAATGGGGTATCTTGACAATTAAGACTTTTCTGAGAAAGCTTAAGGCTCTGGCTTTTCTGTGACAGTGTCAGTGGGTGTTTGTTGCTGAAATGCTGGATTTTATGTGGCGCTTTAGGCCAGTGATGAGGGCAGGAGATGGGAATTCAGTGAGCAGACTGAAAGGCAGTTGTTGTCCTGAGTTTTGCAGTTCTTCAATGTTTCTCTTTGCTGTAGTACTTTCTCACGCATGCTGTTGTAAACATAGCCATGTTTTTGCTAACTGTCCTTGTTGTTTTCATTCCATTCTCCTAGGTGGAGACATGTGATGGATTTTTCCTTTGACCAGTGTGATTGAGAGGTGGTAATTTCTACCTCCAATCCACGGTGATTTCTAAGAACATATAAATAAAGGTCAGAGGGTTCTGCCCTCGCTCTTTTGGCTCTCTCTTGGCTCTCTTGGCTTTTCATTGCTCTAAGACCTGGTCGGCTACGTGTGTTTTCTTTGTGTCCATACAGTGCAACAGGCAGCCATGTTGAAATCTCTTCCTAACTCCTCACACCTTTAGATGTTAATTTAGAGTAACATCTGTTTTCATGTGTGTGCGCATTGCTGTCCTAAGGATGTTCAGATGGCTAATCAGAAGCCTTTTTTCATGTGATTATTGGTATCCCACTGCACTAACATCTGATGTATTATTTTGTTAATGAATAAATAAAATAAATATCTGATTTAAGAACAGTCCTTAAATTCAAGAATTCAAGAATTGGCATGAAAAGTACTAGAAGTGAAACAGGTATGAAATCTCTTCCAGTCAAAGCAATGGAGCATTGAGAATCTTATTTTAGCCCCTACTCTGACAGAGAACCCATAGCAATCTGAATGCACCAAGGATTTCTCTATGCCCAAGGGAAAATAGTGTTCTGTAGCTTTCCACCTATATTATTCTTATTTCAAATTCTTTGGAACAAAGGGTCACACTTACCACATGTCTGTATGCTGCTTAGAACAATTGGATACTGGTCTAGATTTGCCTGCAGACATTCCCAACAATTCAAGTATTTTTACTTTTTAATTATTATTTTAATGCTATGCATTCCCATAGAGGAATTTATACTGTTCTAGCATTTCTCTTTCCTATTATCATTTATTCTTAATCCACTTGAGTTTCACTCCCATAGTCAGCATATTCAAAGCCACAAAAAATTACACCTAGTAATTATGTCCTTTTGCCTATTGTTTTCCTGTTTGTTTATTTATTTATTTATTTATTTATTTATTTATTTATTTAACTGTGTGATTGTGTCAAAGAAACTAATAGCCAGAAGTCCATGGCTGTTAGCAGGAGACATGTACCTACCCTTCTCTGCAACGAAGGAAAACAATTTATCTGTGTTAACTGTTGCTTAGTGACTTTTATGTTTGTAGCTCACAGCACTTTGGAGCCTGCAAGTAAATAAATTTACATATTGTTGTGTCAGGTTACAGGATTTTCAGTTTTCTCTGCCTGAAGATGGAAAATAGGAAATAAGAAATGATAATTTGGCCAATGAGCCTTAAAGCATATGTGGTCTTTGCGCAGCAATGACCTTTCTCTCCAAATATACAAAGAAAATATTCCTCATAATGAGAGCACATTCTGAGTGAAGTGATATACGGTTTTCACAGAGACTTTTAAGCAGCAGCACACCTGCTTTGTCTCTGGATCACCAGATGGGGTTGAGCTTGGGATCAGTAGCTGACTCAAGTGTTTCTGGTGTGGTACGTTCAGCTACAAACCTGGAGGAAGGGGATAGGCATTCACTGACATTAGTCCTTTGCAGCAGGTGATACAAGATAAGTCATCCTCGCATAGTCTGGCATGTTTTTGAGGTTCAGAGAGTGAATATGTAGACTTCAGAGCAAGCCAGCAGCCAAATTAAAGAGAATAATACTTGAAATCCAAAAGCTGAAATCTCTTCCTGAGGTGTTAGGAGCGCTTCTGTACCCTGCAGATGCTGTGCTTCAGATGAATAAACACAAATGGTATCAGTAAGGCCTCAGGGGTGGTGCTTGCACTTTCAGTCAGTCTGGTTTTAACTGAGTACCTGACGTGATATAGCCTGATCCATGCAGAGGACATGGGATCTCATGTACATCCACTTGCACTGGTGAGGCAGGGCTTACTTCAGGGTGTAAAGGGGGAAATATGGGATCAGTTTTTTCAGACCCTTGCTTAGCTACTAAAACTAACTCCTAATGTTCACAAGCAGGACACATTCTGCAAGTCTATCTTCCTGGAGCAAATACAGAAATTATCTTGGGATTTTACTAAGAACTAAAGTTCCCAGATTTTTTCTTGTGAGAACAGAAGATGGTAGTGATAATGAGGATCACGTTCTGTAATGTTTGATTTCCTTGCTATATTACATTATTTTTCAGTCATTCAGAATAGTCACAATTTTAAATGCTTGCCACATACAGGGGGAAGCTATTCCTTAAAACTATTACAAGAAACAAGTGGTGATTATTTCCCACCCTGTTTATCTATAATTTCCACAGATTATAACAAGAAACCAGATAATTCAAACTCCATGATACTTATGAGGAGATTAATATCCCACTTTCATGGCACATATGCAATTACTTCTTTAGCAGGATTGTGTATTGTTTCTTATGTATATATACTTCTTATTAGCATGCTTACCCCAAATGAAAAGCAGTCACTTACCACACTAATAATGCGGGTACTGAAGTATAATTTGTAATGCATTGATGATTACTGTGTTTGGGGGTGTTGTGGTTTTGATCCTGGCTAAGTGCCAGGCACCCACGGCAGCCACTCACTTGTTCCCTCCCCTGCCACAGCTGGGCAGAGGAGGGAAGGAGAGGGGAAAAAAACCAAGGGAATTAACTCAGAGGTCTATGAGTTAAGGAACTGGGGGTAAACGCTCCAAGGACAAACCAGGCTCAGCTTAAAGTTGCAAAGTGAAATTTATTACTACCTGAGTTAGAAGGAGGATATGAGAAATAAACTAAACCTTTAAAAGACACCCTTCTTTTCCCTCCCCACCCCTCCCTCCCTCCCACCAACAGTGCAAGGGGGGCAGCGTGTGGGGGTTCAGGTCAGTCCATTTCCAAGATCTTCTTCCCCTGCTTAGGGAGAGGAGTTTTTTCCTCTGCTTTTGCTGTGGGGTCCCTCCCACGAAAGACAGTTCTCTGTGAACCTCTGTGGCGTGGTTTTTCTTGTCCATGGAATGCAGTCCTCCAAGGACAAACTGCTCCAGCATGGAAGCAGGGGGCCCCTCTCTCTCCAACCGAGTCTCCCACCTGGACTGCAGTTTCCTCCGACATCCACCCGCTCCAGCGTGGTCACCTCCTTCACAAACTGCGGGACTTTTATCTCAGTCTCTGTCTCTCACTGGGCTGCACCTGCTACGGCTTCTCTGGCATCTACGGCTCCTGCGGCTTCTTCCATGGCTGCTGCGGCTGCTGCGGCTTCCGACATCTCCCGCTCCAATGTTGGCACCTCACCCACGGACTGCAGGTGGCTCTGCATCCCTCATGGACCCCATGGACTGCAGGGGGGACACCCCGCCTCACCATGGGCTCACCACGGCCTGCAGAGGAATCTCAGCTCCCGAGCCTGGGACACCTCCTCTCCCTACTTCTCCACTGACCTTGGTGTCTCCATGTTGTTTTCCCTCACATGTTCTCACATCCTCCTCCTTCTCTAACTAAAAGCAGCTGCGTGCACATTTTGTTTTGATTTTTCCTTAAATATGTCATCACAGAGGCGTAACTAACCTTTCTAATTGGCCCAAACATGGCCAGTGCCATGTCCATCATCTTCAGAGCCATCAGAGATTGGCTCTGCTGGAAATGGTGAAGAACTCCAGAAACTTCTCACAGGAGCCATCTTTATGGCCCCCTCCCCTCCACTAAAACCACAACAGGGGGGTTAGGACAAATCAGCCTAACAATAAGGGTAAGTTATAGCCTGTTAAGTCTTCATGTGAATTCGTTCATTCAGAAGAAAAGCAACCACCACTAGAGATTTCATTCAGATCTACTGGACTGAAGCTGTATGACTTCCAAATTAAAGCGTCTACACAGGGATTCTATAAATGCCTTGCAGTGGGATTAACCTCTGGTGAAATAAAGCATTTACTTCACTCTCTTCTGGAGGATTTCCATGTAGGAAAACTCTTATAATTGTAGATGAAACCAAACACAAAAGCAGAATTAGGCTTTCAAATAACCACTGATATAAAAGTGGTCAAACCCTGACAGTCAGCAAAATGACAAGGTATCTTAATCCTCCATTTCTAATTTTTCTAAAGTTTAAGTTTCCATAGAAAATATAACTCAGAAAAGAGGGCTTTGCATTGCTTAAAATTATTAAGTTAAATTAAGCTGAAATAATTCGTAAATGTTTTTGACACTTTTTGCATATCCATGTGGAATGAAGCCATGAATGATGGCAGAAGCCTGACCTCTTAAACATGCAAGAGAAACAAGATAAAAATCTCGAAACCATAGAAATAGAGACAAAAAAGTAAAAACCTTGTAACTTACAAAAGAGCTAAGACATAAGCGTAATATTGTAAGTATTTGCATCCCAATTTAAAATATAAACTAGAAGCAATGCAAGTAGAAAATATAATAAATATCACTAACTGACTCCATGACTGAGGTATGAACCTACTGAATTTTTTGTAGATTGTTACATCTTCCAATTAATTAAAAATCTGCACATTCCAAAGTAAAGTCCACTAAGAAAAGTTAATAGGTGTGAAATTATTGACAGGAGTTGCTTTTGAAAGTGAAATAGCTACAGTCCAGGCTGAATAAAAAATAAGTACATTTTCTAACAAGATGCAGTGCGGTCACTCCTCAGACCCATTGCCAATGTGCAATGTGTAGTTCTTTGGCATTTGTTTAGAGAAGATGACTTTTTGTCTTTATGAGTGCAAATTAAAAAAGTGTCTATGCATATATACAACTAAAATATCTAAGTTAAAACTCTAAAACAACAGAAGCTTTCTCGTGTCATCCAGGTGCATGCTATAGCCAAGATAAAAACATATTAAAAAACAGCTTAAAACAAAAACCTGTGAGAAGTAACATACTTTATACATGGTCTTTCTATTAACACATAAAATCAAGCCAAAAGGTTCTGAATACAAACTAACAAAAAAATTTACTTTTGCCTCACTGGCTTAGTAATGTTTAATATTGGGATATCCCAGGGTGCTTTATTCCATTGTAAAAAACTTTGACAATATGTATGCTTTCGGCTTGATTAAGCTATGAAATCCTAGCAGCACCATGTTTCAAGAAGTGATCGGGTGCCAAGAAGAACAATTTTTAAGAACAGTCTGTTTTATTACAGTTGGTAATGTTGTTGAGTCTTTATATGGGCAGTACAGTACTTCAACTTTCTTTAGGTAAATCAGAGATATATTTTGGGCAGATCATCTCCTAAATAAACAAGAGAAACATTTTATTTGGTTTTGTAGGTTTTTTTAGTTAGAGGTTTTTGGGTTTTTGGGGTTTTTTTTTCCAGTTTAAGACTATTAAATTTGAAGGTGAACTGTCTCATAAAATTGTGACCATTATGGGTCTCATTCAGAGCAGCTGGAACCCTAGACATGGATTTTGTGAGTATTCCAGCAAAAATACCGTTAATTTGTCGAAAGCCTTTCACAATGCCACATCCAGAAATTACTAACTATGACAGTCCAAGCAGGAATCTGAAATTATTTGCATACAACTCTGCTATCCTAGCCTGTTCAGAAAGCCAGGGAAAATAATGAGCCATTGGCAGACCATAAGACCGAGTGGTCTGAGACAGGGATGCCAGTACATCCATTTCACACACCTGTGTGTTGAAACTGCAGCATGCCAGGAGCAGAGAGAGCGGCTCCAGCTATGAAATCACTCACCATGCACTGCATGTCTCCCTACAGATGTTACAAGAAGCCTGCAGTGCAGTTTGGTACAAACAAATTTTCACCATCAGTTGACCATATTGAACTTGAGTACTGTCAGTTATTTTTGCACTGCCCAGCACCATTCCATGTGAAGATTCTCTGCCCACTTGGGGCCAATCTGGTGGCAAAAGCAAGAGGTTAGCACTCCAAAGCATCATTCACACAATAAACAGTGCTCAGGTGTCCCACCAGCACAGCTGCTCTGCCTCCACAGCACTGGGAAGGGATTTCCTGTGGCATCTACCAGACATGTGTGAAACCATCTTGTCTATAGTTGGCTGGATGATTTCTGTGCCAAATCCCATCTTTCAGGTGCCACCTGACAGCACTTTTCAGATCCTTACAGTTCATGTAGCCATGAATGACACCAGACAAGCTGATAGCCTAAAGTCTGCCTCTGTCCCTGAGGCAAGGCTCAGGAAGACGTTTAGGACACTGCCATCACCATCAATTGACCTCTGCATTGCTGTTGGGGCAAGGTATCATGTACTTCCTGACACTTCTGTGATGCTCTTTGTCCTGCTAGTTTATAACTTGAAGAAATGAGCTTTAGCAACATTTACTCTTTCACACAGTAAGCTCTACCTAACCCTCTGACAATGCCTTTTTCAGACAGTAATGTTTTCCTGCACAGTTACTAGGAAAAGGTATGAAGAATTGCTGAATTATGTGCTTAAAAAATATGTGAAAGTTCAAATTGCTGTAGTTAAGAGTAAGAGCTGAATGTAGTTTGATTCAAATTCATATGTAGACTAATTTTCAGCTAATTTACTTTGTTGTACGGAAATCAACAAATAGAAAATGTAAATATAACTCAACAGCTCAGATTGTATGGCCAGCTGTCAAGTCTGTGTTACCAATCCTATCAGTATACCTATTTAAATGTTTCCTTTAATTATAAGAATATTTACATTTCAGAACTATCCAAGATTTTAGTGGTCGTTCTGATGACTAAAGTCTGAATCATGTTTAAAATTCAAAAATCTGAATGATGAATGGGCAGCAGTATGAAAGAATAAACATCCAGGTCAAGCCTTCATGAAAAGAAAAAGCTTGTCATTTTAAAGGTACACTGATAAGTCCTCTTGACTTTATTTATCCAACAAGAAGGCCAAGAAGCTTATAAGGCATGACCACATAACAAAATAAGACCTAGAGGCATTTTTAAAACCTAATTAAAACCTTGTGCTGTACACTTCATAACACAGTAACATCGTTAGAAGTTAATACTGAAATGTATAACAGAATGTGTTTCCCTAAAAGTTGTCAAACAAAACTATAGGAAAGATGTGTAAATATTGCTTCAACTCTGAAAAAGTTCTCCAAATTTTCTTTGTTTACCTTTTGGATAATGTGTTAAGTCCCTTGAAAATTGGACATTTATGCTACTGATCCTATTGTAACTAATAGTTCTTTTAGTAAGGGCTGGATTTTCTTCATGTTATGGTAAATAAAAATTCTAAACCAGTGCTGTAACTCCTGCTTTTTTGTAAACTATTTGCAGATTTTTTTCCTGTGTGAAAATTTGAGTTGAGTTTATACTAAGGAATTTATACTTTTTATATGTATCTCAGTGAGGAATCCCTTCTTTGTAAAACCTTTAAAATAATAAAACCAAACCAAAACAAAAGGTTTTCTACTTTCCAATCAAATGCCAGAATTAAAAGAATTAAGCTGTATGTGTGATTGTACTGCTATGTGCTCATTATTAAAACAACCTGAAGAATAAAGTATAATTCAGATGATCTCTATAAGGAAATCATGTTCTTCAGAAATGAAAGAATCAGTACTAGCATTTTGGCCATCAGCAATGTAAAAGTCAGTCTATTAAAAAAGAATCTTAAGAAAAGATCTTTTATGTTCAAAGAGGATCAAACCCTAAAACAAATGATGTTTATGTCATCTATGTTAAGTAGCCCTCAAGTAGTGAAGATCTCACCAGGAAGAGTCACAGCCCACAAATGTGTATTTAATAACCTCTATGAAGCCTAGTACGAAAAAAGTTCTTATCATCAGAATTGATTGTCTGTTCTCTTGAGCACAGAATTATGTAGCTTAGCATTGCATGGAATAAATACCATGAGCCTTGAATCTTGAGGACAGTACCAGAAGTAAACTGCTTTAGACACAGTTTCACTGGCAAATTGAGGCTAAGCCGTGTCTGTTGGAGGAGCAACCAAGCTACAAGGAGATGAATTATCTATTAACACTCTTACAAGAAAAACTGCTTGGGGCAGAAAATTAAGTACAGTGTAATATATGATACGAAAACAATACATAATAGAAATTGAAAAGCTGATAAGTATTGTTGCATTGGCATTTAGCACTTTCCATGAGAAAAATACTATTAATTGATTTGGATTTGATATGGTCATTAACATGTAGCCTAATTCTACTTTTACATCACTATTAATCAGGATTAAATCTAGTCAAGTCAGTAGCTCCACTCAGCACCTCCTGGCTCCCAAATATCAAATTACAAAAGGTAACTTATTAATGGAAAAAAACCCAGGGAAATTATTGATTTCTACTACTGGAACCTATGTCCTGAAGAACACGAAATGTGTGAAAAACCTCTTGCACACAGATTCTTTAAGTGAAGGGTTAGACATTTTTTATTGAAAACTGAAGAAGTGAAAGCCTCTGCAGAATGTGTCATGGACTGGACTTTAGTTCTGCAGCCAAGATTGCAATTTTCACAGCACATGTTTCTTTAGAGGGATGGAGCACCTCTTCTATGAGGAAAGACTGAGAGAATGGGGACTGTCCACTCTGGATACAATGTGGCTTTGGGGTGATCTTACTGCAGCCTTCTAGTGTGTGAAGAGAGCCTACAAAAAAAATGGAGACAGATTATTTACAAGAGCGTGTAATGACAGGACAGAGGGAAATTGTTTCAAACTGAAATACTACAGGTTTAGATTAGATATTAGAAAGAAATTCTTTATTGTGAGGGTGGAGATGCACTGGAATATGTTGCCCAGAGAAGTTGTGGCTGTCCCATACCTGGGAATGCGTACAGTCAGGCTGTATGAGGCTCTGAGCAACCTGCTGTAGTGGAAGTCCCTGATCATGGCAGGGGGCTTGGAACTAGATAGTCTTTAAGATACTTTCCAATCCAAACCATTCTATGACTGTGATTCTATGATATGTCACCAGAAATCACAGTGGAAAAATGCATAAATTTTATATGATGTGGTTTAAGGGGTAGTCAGTATCAAATTGGTATAAAATTATCTTCAAGTTTTTCTCTTTTGGAATTACTCTAGATTTTGGTTCTCAAAACGTATAATTGTTTCCCTAAGTTAGTAGAGTAGGGAATATGCACGAAGGGTAAGATTTGATTTCCATATGACTAATAGAGCTGGCTGCTCTTTTAAGCAGAGGCCTCTTAGATTGATATTGTGGGGGGCATAGGGAGTTTGTGAGAATTAGCATAAATATGAGAAATAACTATTATTAGGCATCAGAGCTAAGTCATTTGAATAGATAAAATAGCTGAATTTTGTAAGCCTTCAGGCCATGTACAGACTTTGGAAGTCTGGTTATGTTGATTTTGCATTTTTCTTGAGTTGCAGAGAAAGGCTTGTAAAACAAACCATTTTTTATTGGAAGATTTTGCTAGCAAAGCCAATGCCTCCCAAGAAGGGAATGATAGAAGACATGTGTCCCTATGAGTATAGATGCCTGTTTCCCATTGTTTTGGAACAGTTGGTCTTTGTTCTACAGGTAATTACATAAGTATTGTCAGAACCTGCTACCATCGCTCACCATGTAGTGTTTTACATGAGGAATTCTGTTGATGCTTATTGTTACTGAGAATCAGTAGCAGAATCTGGATGTGATTAACATGAGGCAAAATCCAGGGGAGAGGAAGTGGTGGGAAAATTTAATAAATGCATAAAGTGTATACTTTTAAACACATAGGCAGTTTAAGGGCTTTTAGACATACTGATTTCACCAGCATGGTAAAGACTGCTGAATACTCCAAGTTACACATCCTGCGATTCCTCAGATAACCAGAAAGCAAATACATCAGAGAAATTCATTAATAATACTACAAAAAAAGTCCTTCATGATAATCTAATGCAACTGTTTTTAAACTTTCTGCTCCCTCTTCCTTCACTAAGTTTCAACCTTTTCAGCTATTTTAAGTTCACAAAAAGACATCTCAGTATATCTGCGTTTTCTATACTATTTAATTTCAAAGCCACATAATACAGCCATACTTAGGGAAAATGCATGTGATTTGGTGGTTTGTGGAGTTTTTTATTATTTTATGCCTTCTTTTAACAGATTTTTACTATATTTGATGTATTGATGCAAACAGTATTTTGGTTTTCCACTTCTAGTAACAAGCTGTTTTCTTTCTCACTGTTAAGCATATTGTTTATATTTCAACAGCTGCCTGATAGAAGTGCAGCCAGAGATATATTTTGGTTCTAGTCCTATAAGAGGCTTTTACTACCTTTTAGTAGAGAGCACTGGATATCTGTAAATTTCCCATGGGACAGCTTGCTTGCATAGTCTGGAATTGCATTAAAATTCAGCTTTCCTGGCCAGCTTGCAGCTTGTCAGCTGTGTGTGTCATTACACCTTGAGTCCCTGTAGGACTGTTTGGCTATGGTGTTGTGAAACATAGTAGTGGTTGATGTCTGCAGCTAGATTTCAAAGTATCTGGATGAGTCTGGTTAATGGGGTAGTTTGAGTAAAGTAGCAGTGTGGAGGCATGCCCCACTTCTCTCTCTCTCCTAACCAACTTTCTTTGTATGACAGAGCTTTGAAATGCTTTGGTTCTGTGCAGCTCATTTTCACTGGTGTTTGTGAGTTGGTTGTCATGTTGTGGGGTAGTTGTGAAGCATGGTTTTGTGACCAACCCTGCTGCCTTCACCTTTACTCCTAGAGACACCGTGAAGGTCTCAGCAAGAGAACAGGGAACAGGAAAACAGCTTCAGCTAGTGTTCAGAACCTTCCAACACCTGGCCAGGAGTAGCTCTGTGCTCCCCACAGAAGTCTGTGGGACTTTTCCAACACACAGCTGCTGTCACATGCAGCCACCTGTGAGTAATACTTCTGCCTTATACTCTTCAGCCTAAGCACCCTTCCCAGATCTGAGGGGCTGGTAAGTCAACTGAACTACTGCTGTGGTACAATGCCTGTTTCCAAATAGGGGGTCTCTAGGCCTACAAAAGGGTCTCCTAGAGATTGATTATGCAGAAGTCCATAATTGAGTCTGGCAGTGTCTCATATCCATTTAGCCTTGAGCTTGGATGTTGTATATCATACACAAAAGTGATTAATCTTCACCCTCATCTGCAGGTGGCATCTGATGGTGTTTACTTTGCTTTTCTGCATCCAGCAGCCCGTCAGCTGTGCAGTCACTATTTTTCCTAACGAGCAACAGAACCTACAGCCTGCATGTGCAGATACACAAGTTCATGAGAAGGGAGGAAAGTTAAACAGAGGGGTTTCCATTTTAGTGAATTGCATACTCAGTGCGCAGTGGTGTGTAACCATATGCAGTTCTTAGAGGTCTTTTCAAGCAATGCCTTGTAATAGGGACTCAGCAGTGTCTGGGTAGTTAAGGGTGACTTGGCTGATTGCTGGAAACAAAAAACAGCAAAAGACACTGGTCAAGCTTTGCCCCATGAATGCAGATGACCCTTATATTATTCATCTATTTAATTGTTTTTTTACTGGTATAAGTGTTATGTTGCCTATGTCTTACTTCCCCGCTTTTTAGTTTGGCTTTTGTATTTTCAGTCCAAAAACAACTTCTTGAGGCAGTGGATCTGTTTAGGAAGACATCTCAGTGTCTGGCGTGTTTACACACTTAGCTTGTAAGAGTAATTTGTAAAAGTGAACGAAGGAGAAATTAGAAAAGGCCCCTACTAGAAATTAGAAATTAGACTTGGCCCCTACTGCACACTCTGAGTAACCTTGTCACTGTTGCCCATGAAGATAAGTACCCTTAGACTGGAGTGCCCTTGCTGTTGGCTCTTCATGGAGTGGTTCTGCTGCAAAAGATGTTTCCTTCTATTGTGAGTGTTGCCTGTTCTGGGTCCACAGCTTCCTTGGCCCAGCCCTGACAATTAGGGGGAACAGAGGGTGTCACTGATGCATTGCTGTATGAGAGTGGCTGCATGCAAGAAATCACCTGCTGCTCATTTGTAATAGTTATTAAAAAAACATGTCATGCAACTGAAGGGAAGTTCAACAGATGTCTTCTGGTGCTAGCTTTCTCAGGTTACCTCTCACAATCAAATACCTTCTCTCAATTAACAAAATTTTGCTTTGGAGGTTGAAATGTCATTGTAGTAATGTGTCTTGTTCTGGTTGTTAATAGTGAAATGGAATTGTTATGGGCAGTTAAGGGGTATGTGTCAGAGACCCTTCTCTTGACCTTTCTTGCATTCCAAAGAACCAGTACCTTAGGTTTGGCCCATCTGGCTATTATCTCTCTTTCCATTACACAGGAATGTGTTAATGGTGGCATGGAACATGCAAGAAAAATCTAGAAAGTTATAGACAGATTACTTGAGTGTATAAGTAGTAGAAAAGCATAAATTTAGAAATTGTACAAGTTCAGTGAAGTATTCTGCTACACAACTATTGTCTGAAATTTGCATGAATTACTTGAAGCTACTGATATTGGGCTCTGTTTGAGGATTTCTTTTTCTGGAGAATTTAATAAATATGTTTGGAGAGAGTTAAATTTCAACGTTCAACTCTTTCAATTGCTGCTTCAATTATATAATGTAGTTTGAGTTACTCTGAAACTAGTATTTTGATGCATGAAAATTGGAAAATATAAAAAGAGCTTCATCTTTTGTTTGTCTCTCTGAATAAAAGCAACATGTAATCCTATCTTTGTGTAATTGTAAAGCAAATAATTGGACATCTGCAAATAAACAAAAGGGAACAAACTCATATTGTCATTCTGCAATGCCCAGAAGCAATCTTTTATTAGTAGTAGCTATGTTGTATTTTAAATTTAAAATAACTAAATGACAGTTGACCTATGCAGAATTAGGAAATGTTTTTTTATTACATTGTTGGCAATGCTTAAATAAACTCATGATTTGTCAATGCACTTTCCTGCATAATATTTTAAAGTCCTTCTCCTAACAAGATTATTTTTACACTTAAGGGTGTACAAGGGTTAAAGCAGCAAAAAGGACTGTAGATCTTCTGATTCTTGTTCTTGTTCTTGTTCTTGTTGTTGTTGTTGTTGTTCTTCTTCTTCTTCTTTCTTCTTCTTTTTCTCCTTCTTCCTTTTTCCTCTTCTTTCTTCTTTCTTCTTTCTTCTTTCTTCTTTCTTCTTTCTTTCTTCTTCTTCCAAGGAAGTAGCACTTATTGCTCCAGACAAGAAAATAATTTCAAAAAATATGTGCTTTAAACATAAAAGAGTTGTCTGTCTATGAGGGAAATAAAGGGTACCCTCATTTAAGTGTTGAACAGTTGTTTTGGACTGGGACTTTAAATCTAAGTTTCTATGAAAGATTTAAGTTTCCTTCTGTCACCATAACTGTTCTACTTTCATTTGTTAGTGGACATGATGCAATTGGCCAGCTCAACAATGACAGGCACAGGTCTTTCCATGGTTTGTGTAGTACCAAGGGAACAGAAGTTTTGAGTCTGTCTGATCAGGTATTAGGCTAATTTTCTGTTTAAATGCTGAAGGAAATAGTGTCAAAGGCTTAAGTAAAGCCCAGGTAAAGAACATTCGCACAGCTTTTCCCTCACTAAACAGGTCACCTTGTTGTGGGAGGAAATTATGTTGGTCATGTACCAGCATTTCCTAAACCTCTGTTGACTGGGCCTGATACCATGATTGACCTGTATGTGCTGCATGCACCCTCTGTAAATGAAACCATCCAGCTCATTCCTTTTCAGCCAAGTCATCCATCCATTCCTCTTCATTTTAGCGGCAAGAACGTTGTGTGGGACAATATCAAATGCATTGAACAAGTATATGCAGACGACACCAGTCACTCTTTCCTTTTCCACAAATGCATCTGAAAGCCATCAAGTTCATGAGGCATGATCTGTCCTAAGTGAAGCCACATTGGCCGTCACCAACCACCTTTCTGTTTTCCATGTGCCTTAGCATATTTTCCAGAAATATTTGCTTCATGATTGTTGTGGTTTTAGTAGAAGGGAGGGGGCCATAAAGATGGCTCCTGTGAGAAGTTTCTGGAGTTCTTCACCATTTCCAGCAGAGCCAATCTCTGATGGCTCTGAAGATGATGGACATGGCACTGGCCATGTTTGGGCCAATTAGAAAGGTTAGTTACGCCTCTGTGATGACATATTTAAGGAAAAATCAAAACAAAATGCACACGCAGCTGCTTTTATTTAGAGAAGGAGGAGGATGTGAGAACATGTGAGGGAAAACAACATGGAGGCACCAAGGTCAGTGGAGAAGGAGGGAGAGGAGGTGCCCCAGGCTCTGGAGCTGAGATTCCTCTGCAGGCCGTGGTGAGCCCATGGTGAGGCGGGGTGTCCCCCCTGCAGTCCATGGGGTCCATGAGGGATGCAGAGCCACCCGCAGTCCGTGGGTGAGGTGCCAACATTGGAGCAGGGAGATGTCAGAAGCTGCAGCAGCCATGGATACCAGAAGAAGCCGCAGGAGCCGTAGATGCCCAGAGAAGCCGTAGCAGGTGCAGCCCAGTGAGAGACAGAGACTGAGATAAAAGTCCCGCAGTTTGTGAAGGAGGTGACCACGCTGAAGCGGGTGGATGTCGGAGGAAACTGCAGTCCAGGTGGGAGACCCGGTTGGAGAGAGAGGGGCCCCTTGCTTCCATGCTGGAGCAGTTTGTCCTTGGAGGACTGCATTCCGTGGACAAGAAAAACCACGCCACAGAGGTTCACAGAGAACTGTCTTTCGTGGGAGGGACCCCACGGCAAAAGCAGAGGAAAAAACTCCTCTCCCTAAGCAGGGGAAGAAGATCTTGGAAATGGACTGACCTGAATCCCCACACCCTGCCCCCCTTGCACTGTTGGTGGGAGGGAGGGAGGGGTGGGGAGTGAAAAGAAGGGTGTCTTTTAAAGGTTTAGTTTATTTCTCATATCCTCCTTCTAACTCAGGTAGTAATAAATTTTCACTTTTTGCAACTTTTAAGCTGAGCCTGGTTTGTCCTTGGAGCGTTTTCTCCCGGTTCCTTATCTCAACTCATAGACCTCTGAGTTAATTCCCTTGGTTTTTTTTCCCCTCTCCTTCCCTCATCTGCCCAGCTGTGGCAGGGGAGGGAACAAGTGAGTGGCTGCCGTGGGTGCCTGGCACTTAGCCAGGATCAAAACCACGACACAGATTTGAAATTCACTGTGTGGCCTGTAGTTCCCAAAGTTTTCTTTTTTCCCTTTTTAAAAATGGGGAATACATGACTGGAAAGTT
This sequence comes from Pomatostomus ruficeps, assembly GCA_013400735.1. NCBI lineage: Eukaryota > Metazoa > Chordata > Aves > Passeriformes > Timaliidae > Pomatostomus > Pomatostomus ruficeps. Next base: position 7,201 of record VYZT01017388.1, on the reverse strand, counting down.
CACCAGAATATCACACTGGTATTATGGATAACGGCTTAACAACTTCTTCCATCAGTTCCCTCAGAACTCTCAGATGCATCTCATCAGGTCACACAGACTTGGGTATATTGATGTTCCTGAGATGGTTTGAACTTGATCTTACCCCCATCCCTTCCTTTGTATTTTGTGAATTGGGCGGTGTGGCTAGATTTCTTGCTAGTGAAGACTGAGGAAAAAATTTTTTGAATACCTCAGCCTCCTCCATGGCAGTTGTAGTAGAATCCCCCATTTCACTCATCAAGACGAGTGGTGTAAGTTTCTTTCGTCCTCTTTTGTTAATCGGTGTGCCTGAAAAATTCTTCTTGTTATTTTATTTTATTTGAAATCCCTAGGCAAGTTCCGTTCCAGCTGTGCCTTGAATTTTCTGAACCCCTCTCTGTGTTCTCAGACCACATCCCTATCATCTGTCCAGGATGTATATCCCTGTCTCCACTGCTTTCCACTATCTTTTGTCTTTTGGTTTGGCTAAGAGGACTTAACCGTACTGACCTACTCCTGCCTTCCCTGCCTGACTTCTACTGTCTCTAACCCCACCTCTCTGATAAGTTCTCGTGCAACAGCTTTTCTACTGAATAATTGGTTCAGCTGTGCCTCTCCTCTGGCTGGGTTTTCAATCACTTGTACTCGGAAGTTTTCCTTAACGCACTTCTCTATTTTCTTGGACTGCTTGATGTTACTTGTTGCACTTTTCTGGCAGATATCCAGGTGGCTGAAGACCCCACCAGGATCAAAGCCTATGACCATGATGTTTTCTGCAGCTGAAGAGAGAACTTTTCATCAGTGTCCTTTTCTTGATCAGAAGACCTCTAGTGGGCACCAACCCAAAAGCTACTCTTGTTTTCTTGGTCTCTAATTTTCACCCATCAGCTCTCAACCTGTTTGTTGCTGTTCTTCAAAGACAGCTCTGTGCACTCAGCCCCATTTTTGACACAAAGGGCAGTTCCCCCACCCCTCTTTCTTTGTCTCCCCCTTCTGAATATTTTGTAGCTGTCAGACAAAGCATGGGGTCTTCTTCTACCTCTGTCTTCCAGCTCAGGGGACTGGGTGCCCCCAGAACAACAGGTCTTACTATTAGAGACTGAAGAAAAGTAGACCTTAAGTACCTCATAATTTTCCTTATTCTTTGCCACTATGTTTCCCTCTGCATCCAATAATGGATGGAGATTCTCCTAACTCTCCTTTTGTTCTTAATATATTTATATAAATATTTCTTATTTTCTTTTATGGCAGTAGTCAGAATGACTTTTAGTTGGGCTTTGGCCCTTCTATCTTTCTCTGTGACCAACTTCACAGTATCATTGTAATCCCCCTGGGTTGTCTGCCCCTTCTTCCAAAGGTCATAAAATCTCCTTTTGTCCCTACAATCTAGCTAAATTCTGTTCAGCCAGGCTAGTCTTCTTCCTCACCAACTCGTCTTTCACCACATAGAGACAGTCTGCTCCTGTGCTCATAAGAATTCCTTCTTGAAGAATGTCCAACCTTTCTGAATTCCATTGCCCTTCAGGACAGACTGCCAGAGAACTCTGTTAAGCAGGCTCCTAAAGAGGCCAAAGTGTGACCTTCAGAAGTCCATAAAACTTTAATAAAACCATCACAAATATAGAAATTATTTTGTCAGCTGTCCTGCAAAGAACCATTCCTAATGGCAGCAATGAGTACAAATCTGTAGTTCTGTCTGTCACTCTTAACTTCATATTTTTATACTTTCTTCTTCATTGCCTATTTTATGTGCATTTCTCTCAGGTTTTAATATAATCTATTTTAGACAAAAGGGCTGAAGAAATGCTGTTACCAAATGTCGCTCCTCGGCTTTCTTAGAGCACCTTCCCGGATAGCAGGGCTGCCCAAAGCCGGCGCGACCTCAGTGCCCTGACCGCCCTTGGGGGGAGTGGTAGCACCAGGAGGGCTCAAGTGTGGCCCCACCGGTGGGAAGCTGGGTTGGGCGTAGAATAGGGGATGGCGAAAGACATAGGAGACCCGAAGAGAAAAGGAGGGACTCCAGGTGTGAGCGTACTGCAGTTTATTACCACAGTGGGAACTCAGGGACTGGAGCCCCAAGCCGCCGGTGACACGAGGTTTTAAGGGAAATAATACAGCCAATCAGATGAGGGTACAGGGGAGGAATTAAGGAGAGTCCAGGGTTACAGAGCCAATAACTTGGGGAATAAGGAGGAGAGAGTGAAGAATCAAGAGGGGAGAACAAATCACCAACCGAATAACGGAGAACTTACTGGAACTTGGGGAGTATATAGAAATTAACTGACAACTTGGGTATCCAATGAGGGGACTTGGGGGTAGGCTTGTCATTACAATAAATTATTGTAATAACTTAACTTGGGTTGTTAAGTTATTACAATAATTTAATAACTTAACTATAGTTTAACCCAAGTTAAACTATTGTAATAGTTTAACTTGGGTTAAACTATTGTGATGTCTGTTTCTAGGGGGAGTTCTTTAGTTTTGGGAGCCCTCCACCAGAACTCCTTTTCTTCGGTGGTACATTCTGGGGCTCTCAAGCCTTTATTATTTATACGTACCACCCCAACAACCAAGGATTTTCTCTTGCATTGTACAAGTTTCATGACTGTGAACTACGGAAGAAGTTTTTTATTATCTATAGAAGAACTATTCTTATGCATAGTAAAAACAACGCTTAAAAAGGAGTAGAACTGTTAAGATTTGCAGTGGAGTCAAGAGAGTGCCTTGCTGAAGTTTTGAAGAAATACTTAACAAATTTGCAGCAGAAAAAATCACAGTATCATTCATGTACTTCAAGTTTTTCATAGTAAACTAGGTAAGCATTTATGATATGAAAATAAAACCACTTAAGCTTATGCATTATTCCTTTCTGAATTAGCCAAAGGTACATATTTGATCTTCATGAAAGGAAACTATTTTCTGAAATAGGAAGTGAAGCAAAGTTACATAATCTGTTAGTTCTGTGAATTTCTTCTTTTAAGCAAAAGCTTTTGCTCTTCATTCTGTAGAAAGTAGCTTCCCCAAATTCAAGAGTACATATATATGTTTAAATAACTGAGATATATGCATTTTAATAATAAGTCCTGAGCCTGAGTAGTTATCATGAACTTAAAATGGAAGAATGAAACTAGAAGTGTTTAACACTGATATGTTAATCCACATATGGGTGCACAGTGCTTCTCTTCAGACATGCTTTCATGAACGTCAAACTGCAAGATGAAAAATTCCAAAATACAAGAAGTATGCATATTTATATTGAGTAATGTAAAGGCTAAAAATATTCTCTTGAAAAAATGTCATAAAAATGTTTCAATCACCATTAAAATAAGGTGATGTTCAAACTCACCATTTAAAATACACCAATTTTCAAGTCTCTGTGTGTACACTGATATCATGACAGACATTTCCCCTGTTAAAGAGTTATCTCAGATGCAATACCACTGATATGTGATTATATTTGCATTACAGTACAGCGTAGTGATGTCTTCCTTTGCTACTCTTGCACAAACTGAAAATATTTTCCATAAAATGCTTGCTACAGAACTGACAACCATGACAATTTTCTTTTGAGACCCCAGCATTGTGCCTAGCAGGTGTGGGTGTAGGGTTATTATGTTTATTTCACCTGGTAATCAGTGACAAATCTCTACTGATTCTAGTAATTAAAGTGAGCCTCTATAGAAGGAACAGGGCACAACTAATTCATCTGCTCTTATCTCATGTCGAGTCATATTCCCTGAGCAGTTCTACAGTATGGCCACCTTCTGCATCACTATGTGGCACACAGATTGATCACTTACAGTGCTCTTCTAGAGTAACTGGAGACTCGAAAGCATCTGCTAAAAATCTTTGCTACAGAATACCTGGTGATGATCACAGAAGCATGTGTGCAGGGTTGTTATTTTTTAGGGCTTTTACCTTGAGAAAATTCTAAAAGCTCACTATCTTTTCAAGTTCTAATTTAATTACACTTTCCATAAAGAAGTTCTGTCTGAAGTATGTATATGCTAATCACTTCTTCAATGTCAATAACACTATTATTTCTATAACTAACTACTTTACATAAAATTACTTATTTGCAAATCTATCTTTGTGTTTAGATTCCTCTGTATCTGATAATCAGGTCATATCATGCTGTTTTTTCTTTTTATTTTTTTAAAGTAAATTGTGCTCTTTTAAGCTTTATTTCTTTATGAAATTACACAGAAAGTATATGTGTATTTGTGTATTGTATTTACTAAAAGTTTAAATTCTAGCTGAAATCTAGAGTACTGCTGAAAACCTAAAGGATAAACATCCACCGAGAACATATAGCCTAATTAAAACATATCTCAGCTGTATTACCATCTCAAACACAGACAGTGAAATTCATCAAATGAAGATTCTCATCCCTAGTTGAGAAAACTGGCAAACCCAAAACATATATGGGTGTTCCTGTGAACTGTTGTGTAGCTGTCATGCATTATCAAAGAATAGAAGTTGATGTAGCTGATAAGATCATGTGCAAATTTAGTTATCATTTCACTGAGTGTTTGAGTTGAAGGAAAATTGTTAATGGAAAAGAAAAAGGGCAAACTGTTTCCGGATGATGTAAGCATTGAAAGGAAGGACTTATCTAAGGGAGTTGTCCTATAGAAAAAAAATCACATTTTCAATAAGCTTATATACTTACATAGCCTATTTCTTTTTTCTTTGGATACCCCTTCTCTCTCTGATACTTTAATTCTAGTTAAATCATGTTGTGCTTTAAGAGGATTTTGCATTTGTCTATTGCAGTAGTTGTTTCTGAAAGAAAAATAGTGCAGTGAGGCCACACAAGCTAACTTGTATTGATGTCAAAATATAGCCTCTGGCAATCTGAATGGATCAAAAGTACAATTAGCCCAGGGACTCTGATATTTGCACTTCCGTAATTTGCAGCTTGTGGAGAAAAGAAGAAATTAACATCTCCCTTTCTCATCTGCAAACGAAAGATAGCACTTTTATATGCCTGTTTCTCTAGGGACAGTGCTGATGGAATATGACAGTCTAATTAATTTGCAGCAGTGTACATTGTGTAGTATAGTTTTTTCCAAGGCTTTCTATGAAATATCAGTCTGCCTCTTCATACAAAAAGCTGTAGCTAATAATAATACATTATTTTCATATGAACAGTCCACTGAAGCTGCAGGCATGTACAAAAAATACTGCTGCAAGATTCAGGTCTATTTGTCACAAGCTTGAGAGTCATGAGTGTCCTCCATGCTTTAAAGTGAAAGAGAGGAGAAAATACTTTTACCATAAAAAAGTATATTTCATATCATGTCATCATCTTAGAAAGTGGTGCACAAATGTTTTTCCATTAGGGGTTACTTTTTTCTTTAGAGAATCTCTTGTATTGCACTTAATCATTATCCATTAATTAATTAACCATTAATGACTAGGCAAAAGTGCTGTTTACTGCATTTAAAAGCCTAATTCAGTAAACATCTTCCAGAGATGTTCAATGCCTGTACTTCCTGATGTATGCTTTATATTTAAAGGTGTATTGAAGCAGTAAAACTGAAATCTTAAAATGAACCTCAGTTAAGAACACTGACGGTATAAAGAAATCTTGTTAAGTAAGAATTAATATCTGTGCTTGGCAGAAACTTGAAATAACAAAATTACCATAGGAAGAAGGGGGATTTTAACATAGAAATTAGTTTTGTAAAGCTATGGTTCAAAAAAGACTACCGTGTCTTTAGGCATTAAAGGGAATGTATACTGAGTCAAGAATGATGGAGACCCATGACATGGATGTTATCAGAGTTGTGGAATAAATTATTACTGCATTTTTTACCTTGTATTTTTCTGTAATTTTATGTAGAATTTCTATCCTTGCTTTGATTAAGTCTATTATTTCTGTGAAGTTGAAAATTTTTATGGTAATCAAATCCTTTAAGACATTTTTAATGGGGTATAAGCATGTGAGAGTGGCAGAATGCCTGGATCACACTACTCTCCTGAGGCTGTTATGAAATACTCAGTCTGAATTAATTTCTAACACAATGTTATTCAGCTGGGCCGCTTCTTATCCTACACCTGGCAGTAAAATCTCAGCATCTAAAGAATGCTGATATCTCTGCATCTATATATGCTTCCAAATTAACAATACTTTATAACAAGGAAGAAGGCAAGGAAACTTAGGCAAAAATTGCTAAAATGTGGACTCAAACTTAAATGAACTCAAGACTGTGGCCTTGTGCACATGCTTATATGCTACTTAAATTTCAGAAAATCTTCTTTGACTTAAAGATGTCTGTCTGGTTTCGTTTGGATATTGATGTCTTGTGAAAACTTAATCTTGTGATCAATTTATGACTATTTGTCTGCAGAATATGCAAACTGAGCACTCAAGGAATCGGTACAGCTTTAGGGTTTCCAAGCCTGAATTTGAGTAAGTTTGTGTAGCAACATTGAAACTCAATGTGCCACTAGGCAGCCCAGAGACCAGTCATTTCCTAAATATGAAACTATTGCACATAACTTATGATACATTTTTCTGTGTTTTCTACAAATCAATCTTTCATTCACAAGTTTGTTTAGCCAAAGCACAGATAGAAATAATGAACTAGTAAATTCAGTGCATGATGCAGAAGAGTAGAGAAAGCTTATTAAAAAACTAATCCAGACCTCATGTGTTGTCTTAACTATCATGATTATTTCCTTGATGTCACAGTATCCATGTATAAAATAATTCTTTCCCCCTTCAGAGGGAGGCTACACTGAATTCATTATGTAGAGCATGTAGCTAGGACACCTGCAAGTGTATCTTTTAATGAAATGAAAACTGAATAAATTCTGCTTAGAGTTCTGCAGGGGGTCAGGAAATGTCTCCTTCACATTAGGCTACTTATATTAAGCCAAAAGTTAAATGGTGCAAAAATTCCTAATTTAGTTCAAAACTCCATCCTATAGTTTCATTTAAAATTCAACTATTGTAGCTGAAATGAAATCCTGGCAGATCCAGCTAGACATCCTCCTCTCTATATGTGTATGAACATCTTACTAGTCTTACACTGGAAAGAATGAATGATGCTCTCCAGTATCACTTTTTGGGGGTTCTTGCAGAGCTGCCCACATTCTGCGGGACAAGCTTTTATCCAGCTCCTGGAGAGATAAGCGTCTGGCTGCCACTGGGAAGCAGCAGCCTTATCTCCTT
>VYZT01017385.1:1910-36890 GCA_013400735.1 Pomatostomus ruficeps | reverse complement strand
ATAATAATAATAGTAGTAATAATAATAATAATAATAATAATAATAATAATAATAATAATAGCAGTGAAAAAATAAAAAACCCTCCCATGTACATCAGTGGTCTTTTTAACCCAAAAAATGAGAATGAAAATGCTATTATATTGATACATACTCTGTTTCAAAACCTGTTTAAATATCAGGGCAGATCTTAGGGTGTATGTTGCTGGACCACATAATTTTTTACCTGATAAGTCCAGATTGGCCTCTTTTGAGACAAGGGCTTTATAAAACTTCATTCATGTACAGCATCTGTCTATTGAGACAATGCAGGTAGACTGCCCTTACAAAGCCTTAGATACATTGATATCTCTATCTGAGTTAAGGTGAGCCTGTTATGTGAACGAAAATTGTGTAAATATTTATAAAAGCATATATAGTTAAGTTCATATTCTAATAATCCTGGAATTTTCATTTGGTTCTTTCTCATGAACATTTAAGTTTAGCATCTACTTTTTAAGCATATCTTTCTGAAAAAGATTGCTTTTTGGAGTATACAACAATAATCAAAATTAAGTCAACAGTGGTTATTTGAAGTGCTTCTTGAAGTGCAGTGCCACATGCCAATATTGTGTTCACATATTGTATCTGAAGTGTGTTACAAACTTTGGAAATCACATTGTCTCAACCATACAAAGCATTTACTCTTCCTTCCTGCAAAACAAATAACTCAAGTTACTTCTTTAATCATGTAATTCTTCCCTAAGGAAGGGAAATTTGGTATTTTCTTACCACTGCTGATACTTGCCATCTATAAAAACAATGTTGCCTGGATTTCTACAAATTCTTTTCACAGGCTTCATTGCTCTTCTCTGGATAGACATGTTACCCATTTCTGACAACAACAGATGTAGTGCTTTCAGACTCTACAGAAAGTAATGGTGCCTGACATTTCTAGGGTGAAAGTCTCTCTATGGTTTTAGTGCTAATGGAAACAGACTTTTACTCTTCCTGAAAATCCTAAGCCAGAATGTAAATGGCTATGCAGTAAACAGAATAGATTCTTTTTTAATCCCAGAAAATAAAGAAACCCTCTTATTGTAAAGTTATAGAAGTTTTGAAACAACCCAACACTTTCCATCCAGAGCTTGTTTTCTTTAGTACCTATTAGACAAAATTTATACTGAACAAGTACCAATATTTATACTTTACACATAAGGTCATTTGACAACTGGTCGCATGACATCAGCAGCAAGTATTTACAATTGAGAACAAACCTCAGCCAGATTGGGTATAGTGATTCACAGAACCATTTGAAGTTGGGATGGTGTGTTCAGATGGCTTATACTAAATGAAAATCTCTGTTGCTTTGAATTAGTCCTATAACAGTTCTGAAGCAGATTCTCTGCTTGGCAAAAGGGACTTGATAAATAATGTTTTGTTTCTTTTCATAGGAGCAAAGGGTCCAGTGTAAAGAATTCTCTTTAGTCCAAAACAGGAAGAAAAATTTTAATATATTTTAGAGGATAATTTGAAGGGCAGGGAGTTTTCATAATGGCTGGTTCCATAACAATGACAAATGTACAGGCTTAGCATCTGGGAAGTGATATTTCTTGAATAATAAGTACTGAACAATGATCCTTGGATATCATCTAATTCCCGTGATAATGTAGTTTCAGTGTATAGAATAGCTTCTTTTTGAATTCTTGCTTCAGGCCTGGAAATCTGTGATCTTTTGTGTTGGACTACCATCATATTTACATCAGACAGAAAGAGGTTGCTAAAAGAGTGCTGTTACTCATGGTGATAAAGCCTTAACACTCCAACACCTGTCTCCCTTCTGGTGCATCTGTGCAACTGAACATGATGGGATTCACCCACACCTGATATTGCCTGAATACTTCACACTTTTTTCAGACAGTGACCTAAGTCCATGAAAGTCATTGATGGTCAAAATTTCAGGCTGACCATAAAGTCTCAAGTTTGCAGAGGTACTAGATTTTGCATGATGCACTCAGCATTTTTTCACTGAGGATAATCAAAATTTTATCAGCTTTGTTATACTGGCTTTTGGAAGTAAGTAGATCTGCAGAGGCCAGTTCTCAGGCACAAGAAACTTTTACTGTTACAAAGAAACCAGGCCAATTTCAAGAAGCTTTTCAAATACAATGTTTTAGGTTCCTTAGTTCAGTGAGATATTTTAATCCGGGCAAAGCAATCTGAAACAATTCTCAATGGGGTTGGAAGACATAAAATCTAATTGAAACAGCCCCATGAAATGTATTAATTTACAAAACCTGCATGATTCATCAGAAAATTGTTCAGATGGAAAAAAAAATCTGTGTGGGTGTCGTTGAAACTTTATTCAGGTAATATACAAGGTATTTCCTTCCAGCTTTTGGCCCCTTAAGAAGCTGTATATTGATGTCTTTAATCAGAATGCCACTGATAACAGGGCAATAGTTTGGTACCATCAGCAACTGTTCAGAGATATGATTATACAGTAATTAAAGAGGCAGGTTCTGAACTGATTTCTTTTTAGTTGTACTCTCCTGGAAGTTCCAAAACCACATGAGCTCATTAGGTATTCTTCATTTGAAAGCTCAGAGTCAAACACCTTATTTTAATTTTTTTTCACCTAATTTTTCTTTAGTTTTGTTTCATTTTGTCTCTTTCCTCCTGGCCTCTATGGGCACAAGAGTCTCCTATGATCGCCTCAAAACACTGAGTCCATGATCATCTAAGTCTCCTTGGCCTTTAAAGATCTGTCTTTTAATGCCATGCCTGATACTATTTGGAGTCATTTTAGAAGACCACAGTCCACTGGTCTAGATATAGAAAGGTATTGCCCTAGCTATTAAACCAGCTGCTGAGCCTCTCTCCTGCCTATATGTCCCCATTCACCTGACTGTAGAAATAAATTTTTTCTGGTAACTTTGTTTATGTCAACAAAGTAAAGGCTTAGCTAGGTAACGTCTTATACAGACGTGCACACAGAGTATGCAGCAGAAGAAGAGCAGGAAAGTTGCACACAGAGAAAATCATCAAACTCCTGAACACTGTCACTAATGCAGAATTTTGTCACCCACAGAAGTTTTTTGTTTTGATCTGCGTTAGAATGACCATTTCAGGTCTCAGTGTTTTTAGCCTTATCAGATTGTATGTGGCAGTTTATTGGTTTCCCCTGACTTGGAAAGTTTACATTTGAGAGTTTTATACTGTATTTTTTTTTTTTTTGTTTTGGTGGGTTTAAAAAAAATTTATAATGTTCTTATGAAATTTCACCAAGAAATTTCATACTTCAGTTTTCTGTTGTCATCTGAGTACAGAACTCTTCAAAGTTAGCAACCATCAGCTGAGCATAGTTACTTCAGAGCTCACCAGGAACAGTGACTCAGAAGGTGTCAAGTTCTTGCTATAAAATGAACACTCAAAACTGAATTAAAGGTTAAATCTAGACAAGAACTTACCAGTAAAAATGGTATGTATATATTAACACATCCATGTTCCACAAATGGTCACACTTTTGTTCAGCCTGGATCAATGGAAGTCATAACATCAATCCAAACAAATTTAGTGTGAAAAGAACATTTTCTCCAAAACCAGACAAGATTTTCTTTTGAATGAAATGACATGAAGTGGTCCCAGAGTCATGTGAGTACTAAAAATTGAAGCATTTCTTTACTATCAGGGGAAGAGAAAGAAAACCAGAGTCTTTACTCTCGCAAAGTCCTGCAAAATATAATGACTAGGAGTTAAAACAACATAAACAAAAGCAGAAATACAGCAGTACTTTTATAATTAGGTAATTTATGATATAGGTTGCCAAGAGAAATATGAAAAATTTAAGAAAGATTTTGTTCCTTTCCAATCAAGATTTAGTATCAGCCTCTGGAAGAACCCTCACTCAAGCACAGGAATGCAGAAAAAATCCTGTGCCTGATTCAGGAACCAAACCAGGAATGTCTAGTGCCATCTGAAATGCTCTAGGTGTGGTTTCCAGATGCTGTGCAAGTCCAGGTCTGTCTCTAGAGCAGTGTCACAGCTGCTTGTCCTGGATGTTTGTCTCGCATCCTGCGACACCTAAACTGGCACTAGTGTTATGTGTGAGCACCTTATACAATGGGAAATGGAGATGATCTTCTAATAGTTGGCCTTCCTGCATTATTTCTTACCATTTTCATCTGAAAATGGAAACCAGATTGCCTTGCATTTTTCTGTTCTGTAATGTCAAACTTGCGAATCTGTGAAGAGAATCCAGTAATTCTATTCCTGGAAATTTGCAAGGATGTATATAAGCTTGCTTTCTCTGAAACATTCTTGGTAGTTTATTCTGTGCTGCCTCATAACAAAGGTAAATTTAAAAAGAACATGCATTGTGAAACTGTTTGAATTTAATCTTCATTTTTGTGTTCCAGGCCAGTACAAAAATCTTTAACTATCTATCTAATGACATAACTGACTAAAGATCAAGCAATGGACACATTGTTTTCCCATAGCATTTCTTCTCTGGATTTTTTATTCATTTCTGAGTAATGTTATTCAACCAGGAGAGCTCTATGAAAATGTAAGAGTAAATGGTACACAGTGTGAGCCAGGGATAAAGAGAGAAGCAGCGTATTCAAGGCTTTTGGGTTATAATGTGCTGCTTTCTAGATAATGGTCTCTCTTGGTGTTATAAGGAAAAGCAAACTTATCATTAAGAAAGAGCTCCATAAAAACTGCCTGTCAGATATCTTAAGCTTCATTAGTTTAGATTAATGACTTACTTGATCTACATGACAATAGGTGAAGCAAATCTTTGTTTATTTATTGACAATTCAATGTAACTGTGACATGCATAAACAGGCTTCGTCCTGATTAGTTCCATGTTTTAAAGTAACTTTGTGTTATAAAACTTGTTAACTACAGTATCATTTTATTGAACTCTGCTCTGTGAATGAGGTGATCTACATTGAAAGGCGTCAATATTGCAGCCATTCCTGGTAGACATTGGAACATTATGTACACAGATTGGAGTAGATATCTCATTGTACAAATCCACGGACCCAGAAAATGTCCAGTTATTGAGACTGCACTGAAAGGACAATGTTTTATTCATAGGTTCTGTGATGCAAGGTCAGAGAATGAAACCTGAACTAAGTGTAAGGTTCAGATTAGTTTCATGGCTTTGCAGAAGACCTCCCTGAAAGTTGTCTCTGAAAGCACCAGTCCTTTCCCAAAGATCCATGGCAAGGGTTTGTAGCACACAGCATAACATTTGCATGAATAAGTTGCTGGGGAATGATTTCCAATGTGAAGCTCCTGTAAAGCTCTGCAAGAGGGAGACAGAGAGAGAATGGCAGAAAGTAAATTATACAAGCCTTTTATAACAGAGCAACTTTTCCAGAAAACACTTGTGGAGTAATGGTAAAAGGATATTGAATTTTGTCATGTGCTTTGTTTGTATGAAATAATTTATATTTTGTTTCATTTACAGTATGGAAACCATAATCCCATTGACACCCAGTGGTTCTCCCTTATTCATGCTCCTGAAAGCACACAGCTGAAAGTGAGTTTCTTTAGCAGCAGCTATTTTAGCCAGGACAGGTCATGTTGTCTCTTATCATGCCACTTTCATGCTTTCAATTATAAAGATCTCTTTTCTCCGACTTGTAAATTTGCCAACCTGTTTGGGCTGATATTTTATAGATTCAATGTTGACTTCTGGTTGCAACTCTTGGAAAAAACTGACCAAAACCTTTAAAATGAGCTGACATAAGGATCAAGGTCAAGGCAAAGAAGAGGTCAAAGAAAGGAGGAATGAAAAAAAAAAAAGGCTTTGCCCAGTTTGCACATGGCTGGATGAACAAAAGTGTTCTGAGTCTCACTATTGTTCTGCTCCTGGTACAAATGACAAAGTAATGGCAACTGTTATCTCAGGGTTACACAGCTGACCTGCAAGAACTACTTTGCTGCTATCGGTTCTCTGCTAAAATCTCCGAAGTTCTTCTCCACCTCTCTTTTTTGTTGCCACAGGAAATAATTTCCTCCATTTGCTTCTTTTAAATCGCTCAAGAGGTCACATGTAAAAACACACATGAGAAAAGCTAATAGGGTAAAAATATTAAAACGATTTTTTCTCCAAAATTGTGAAAGAAATGTCTTCAGTAAAATATGTGGGTCCAACAGTTAATCAAATTATAAAAGGAGCATTCACTAAGGTGATGCTATTGGAGAAAAATACCCTCAAAATTAATTCTTTGTGTCAACATTTATTGCAGAAGAGGCCAGAGAGATTCCTACTCTAGAGCTACACTTTACCAGAGCATAAGCCCACAGGACTGCTTCCATCAGGAATTCTTAAGCAACTGAAATAAACAATTACTAAACTACTATCTATGAATAATTGTCTGTCATTTAAAGGACTTGTGTTACCTGAAGAATGAAAAGTGACAAATACGACACCAAAATTTTAAAATATTTTCTAGATTAACCCAGACAACTACAAACCAATAAAATACATTTATGTAAGAGCAAATCTGTAGGAATATTCAATTTCACAGAGTGAGTAATAAAAGAGAAAAACATGATATGCTAAGAAAAAGCCAACCTAGCCTTTGCATGGAGAAGTCATGACTCATGTATCAGTCATCTTCAGAGGAGCCACTGAGCATATGGTTCAGGTGAAAGTATAAGAAACAGATGGTAGGAGTGGGTAGCTGGTTTTCAGAAAGAAAGGACTTCAAACATATTCTACATGTGAAAAATGTGCCATTTGACACATATTCATAAATGGATATCGCTTGAATGATAAAGAGAAAAATCTGAAAGTGATCCAGAATTATTCGGGATAATCTAAAACTGATTGTGAGAAGTTGTCAAGGAATTCAAACTTACAAGTAGATGGTAAAAAGTTAGATGAAATTAAATGTTAATACGTGGAATGTAAACCCTAGGAAAAGAAATAATCTGCAAATATTCATATAGGATGGCCATCAGTTTAATTACTACTATTCAGGAAAGAGAATTTCAAGCTACTACAAACTGTTCTTCTAAACAGCTTAGAGTTCAGCAGCGTCTATAAATATAAGTAGAATTTGAAGAATAATTAGGAAAATAATTAGGAGCCTAACAGAATGCATAATCATGTCCCAGTATATATTAATCATCTATTAATATTTCAAGATTTCATTATTCTAAATTTAAGGACAGTGAGGTCCTAGGAATGCCAGAGCAAAAGAAAAAGGTATAATAGAATTACCAAGGATCCAAAAAAAGACAACAAAAATAAGAAGACATACGGATTTTCTTTCACATAGCTAGAGAGAAAATGAAAATAAAAATAATATTAATTTGGAAAAATAAGTTAGAGCACAAGTGAGCTTTATAAAATGGAGATGATCAATAGTAAACCACTGACAATGCAAGTAATACCACCAAATTAAATTGTCAGAGTGGACTTTGAAAGACACCAAAGGTATTATTTTCATGCACAAAAGGTATGCTTTTAAAAATAAATTTAGAAGGGGACCAGAGAGATTCAAGCAGGCTAGATCCACTGCTGGCCACCACACATAATGAGCTGTAACCTCCAGAATAAGTCAGACAGCTCTTCCTAGAGGCTGGTTTACTCTACTCTGCTCAAAGGAGGTGAGGTTGGGCTCACCTTCAATGCCACCCTTCTGCCTACATTTACATTCAAGAGTCGGAAATGAAGAAACTGGAAAATTAACGTTCTCTGTGCAACTTTTATTAAAAATTCCTTTTCAAATAAGTGTTGTGACATTTACCACTATTTCTTATTATTGTTTTGCCCTTTTCGTCTCCTGCAATGCTCTCCCATTCCTTATATAAGTCCAGGAACAGTTTGGGAGTGGAGCAATGCTGTGTACGAAGGTGGCCCTGGCAGAATATATTTTCACCCCTTGCAGTTGTCTGGTGACTGTCACAGGGAACTGCAAGGAAACAGCAGATCAAATGAAGTCAAAATCCCTTGAATACAGCCTGGAGAACACTCTCCTACTGCACCTTAGCTTGTGTGCCAAGGGTGTCTTGCAGGCAGATATCCACAAACCTCCTGCCTTTGAACTGCATAATGTCAACACTGGAATTGTAGCCAACCTATGGGTGTCAGCTGGCAGCATGTTTTCCATGCTCTGCTCCCTCTTTGGGAGCTCAGACCTCTTTCTTAAAGAGGGACTTAACTCCAGTCAGTTTGGTGGAATTCAGGCTCCCGACTGAGAGGCCATTCAGCTATAAAACACCAGGAAATCACATCAAATCAGAGTTTTTACAGCTCATCACCAATTTTTACTAGAGAATCAGGGAATCTGATTAAGGAAAATACTAGGAACTTGCAATTTCAGCTAAAGTCAATAAGATTATATAAGCTGCTATATGGTTTTAAGTGCTGTGAGAGGTCTGATATTCCTTTGTCCAGAATACCGCATGCTAATCACTGGAAAGATTAGTTTTCATATATATGTTAACCACTCTGGCTATTGTATAATATTCATGCCACTCTTCATAAGTGGATAATAAAAGTGTTATGAAAACAATTAATTAATATTAATTAGTTAATATTTATTAAATCATATTTATGTGTCACTCTGTTGTGGATATAATGAGTGTCACTGAAAAGAAAAATGTATTCTGCTGTCTTTAAGTCTACATTTTAGCAACAAATATGGCCAGATGTTGCAGAATGAAAGGGAAAAACAAACACAGAATATTGATTAAATTACTCTTAAGACCATTTTGCATGTTGAATGAGGTAGGTGGCATGTGAGGAATTATTTTATAATTGAAGACAATAGTAAAAGACAATAATAAAAATATGTGCATACAACCATACAATGGCAATCCTGATTTTGACATTTCTTAGCTACTGAGAGCTTGCATTGAAAGCCTACTTTTTGAATGTGTGATTTGTGTGTAATATAAACCACGAGCTTTATATCAGCACTGATTGTTAGAATTTTTTTATATATCTATCCAACACTTACAGTGTAACATTTTTATATAAATTGAAAATAAACGTATTCTAAGGCAATTTCAGGAACGTTCACATTTTATGGTTTAGCCTGTCCAGAGTAGTGCTAGATTTCTGCATAATAATATCATCACATTCAAAGGAAATAGAGAGTTCAATGGTGGATGTGTTATTGCAGATCAGTGAAAACAGAAAGATTGGTTTTCCCCTTCATATAAGGTCTATATTTAGCAGAGTGTGACTATGCCATCACACCACACAGAAAAAGTGATAAAAGCAAGGCTGTACAACTAGACTACTTATCTTGAAAATAATTTACTTCAATTATACCAAAGAGGTGAGAATAATGTTTTCTAGGAATTTTTAATATTTCTAGACTATACTTCCATTGCCTGTGTCATGGGCAGCAGAAGCATATACTCTGTTTCAACACGTAGAGTCTAAATAATGTTATTTGCAATTTACAAAAAAAATGACAGGTACTAAAACAATCACAATAGCCCAGAGTAGAACCACAAAATCTGCTTGTAATTTACCATTCTCTTCAAGAAATTGACTTTCTTCTATGACATTATAGAAGATTCTATGTTTCAAGAAGAAGTGATTAGGACAGAAAAATGAAAAAATGTTTTTTAGCTCCAAGATGTGATGAGAAAAGTGGTCATCTGTTACCTTTACTGCTTTCATGTGATATTGGTCTGAAGGAAATTGTATTCTCAACACTTCTTCAGTTTCTCAGGCAGCATAAAAAAAATAAAATCCATATTCTTCTGTCCTTCAGATGGCAGTCCTACAGGAAAGTGGTTTATCCCTCTAGGAGACTGTTAATGAGCTTGATGGAACAGTGGACATGAATTTTTATGTATTATGGCCACGATGCCTCCGGCGGGGGCACCAGGCGTCTGCCCGCGGTTTCAGGGGCTGGCCGGCTGCTTCGGGGGCGCGGGAGGGCTGGCGAAGGTCCAGCAAGGTTTTACCTAACCCACCAATGTTCCAGGCATGCTGAGGAAGTAAAGACAAGCGGAGGGGCCTCCCAGATGGTTTTTCGGGCACCAGGATTNGGGGGGGGTGGAGTGGTTGGGGTGGGAGACAGCAGTGCCTGGCCATGAGGAAAACCCAAAATCTGGCCATTAGCACACCACAACATATTATATGTATTTTTTTTCCTTGAATTAATAGCTGTAATCTATTCTTTCTTTCTCTAGCCATCTTTTATGTGGTTGCTAGCTCCTTTGTATCACAAGCATCTGGAAGATAAATGTTCAGAGTGTGAAACATTACTTTCATCTCTATCCATGCTCAAGATCATACACCCAGGTTAATGTTAACATAATACTCTATATGTAGAGTCAGGGAAGCAATCAGAAGGAACTGCATTCAGGTCAGAAACAGATATTTGCAATTTTTGTTGAAATTTGTGCATGGTGAAGGACTTCAGCTGTGCAGGCTGTGCACAGAGGTTTGGCCCCTGTGTTCTTGTGTCTTCTGAATGACACTGAGTACTGCCCAAAGCTGATGTGCTATGCTGTTTGCCTTATAGCCATCCTTTGAGGCCACATCTGAACCAAGTTCCTTCACTGGGCTGTTGGTATCATTTTCAGCAGGTACCAGCACCAGCAGGAAGACATGGAGCTTCCTACATGGCAGGGGCACAGCAGCTCTGTTCAGAGGAAAACAGCTTTTTCTAGCTCCAGCAACTACAAATTTGCTGATCTCAGAAGCAGTAAGGTTTATATCCCTTTCTAACTGAAAACAAATCCTGTTTAACTGAATTTAAAGCACACTTACTGCCAGTATAAATGCATGATCCTTTTGAAATCCTACTAAATCACTGGTTTCAGTGATTTCTCTGGCAAGGAAAAAGCCATTGGAAGTACAGTGCAGATTAGGATGTGGATCCTGCTTGTGAAAGAATGATCTCATGGACCAGGTAATTGAGACAGGAGTGTGTTAAAAGGTCTATGTCCTCTCTCTGTCTGGTTTGGGAATGTTCCCATTCCAGGATGGCACAGGGGAAGAGATTGAGATATAGCTGAATGTCTAAGACTTATCTGTTGAGGTGTCTGTAGACAGATATTCTGCTCTCCATGGCCCAGTTCCAGACAAATAAAACGTTTTTCCTTTGATTTGATAACCCCATATGACAGGACATCCTTTACTCTAAAGAGAAGTGAAGTTTGGAAGGCTCAGCTATATAGAGATGCATGCACACAGGGGAACTTTGTGAGGCCAGCTGTTCATCTGTTTAAGTCAGTATGGCACCAATGACTTCAAGAAAACAACGCCAATTTGCAATAGCTAAGGGTTCAATATCCAGCACTATATTGAAATGAAGGGAATTTTCCCCCCACAACTTGGGTGTCTAAGTCAGCTATCAAACTAGGAAAAAGGAATGTCTTCCTCTTAAAGGGTGACTCTGAATCTAAACCTGACCTTGTTGTGCCAAAATTCTGCTCAACGGACCCTGTTCCTGTCCCTTTGTCAGATTTCAGGGGACCCACTCATCTGCGTGGGATGTAACAGGCTCCTAAAGCCAAGGGCATTGATTTATCCCATAAGCAAGGTTTTTGAGTGGGACCTATGTTAGAGCATCTTTTTGGTCAAAGAATATAAAAATATACATCAGCTAAAGAGAGACCAAATCTCACAATGTCTAATCATATGAATAATCATGCTGCAGAGTTCTGTAAAATGGCTTACTGGATAAAGACCATTATGTTTAATAAAGTTTATATGAGGGGTTTTTTTCCCATTGAGAAAGAACAATAGAATACATCTAATTCATTTCAGTTTTAAATAAAGGATTGACTCAGAAGCCACACACTGGTTAGCAAACAGGAAATGGAGAAAGACCTCTGAGTTGTAACTTTTAGACAATATTCTACTGTTAATCTCTTTGAAAAATAATGGAAACAGACTTTAATATTAACCTGTCATTACACTGTAAAAGGATTGAGAGAGAACAGTAAGCAGTATCAATGAAATTAATCTAATGACATTTTATTTTTGCCAAAGACTAGAAATCCAGAGATTCACCTGACAAAAGGAAAATATTCTAGGATTTCTTACTAAATAATGCAGTTGCAACAATTTTACAGGTGAAAAAGGTAAAAAAATGTTAATTTTCAAATTTAAAAGCTCAGTTGCCATAAAAGCTCTGTTTAGCTTGGTTCTGTGATCCTGCTTTGCTGCAAGAATAAATTTCAGCAGAGCTCTCGTCAAAAAGGATGCTCAATACTTTTCACTGTGCTGTTAAAACTCCCTCCCACTACAACACAGACATGTAAGAAGTGCAAGTTAGTACTGAATCCAAAGCTTTTAAAGCCTACATTAGCTTTAGTTTATCTTTATTAAAATACAACATTTGTTTTATAAAACAACAATTAGTGGCCTAATGTAATTTAAATTGCTGCCTCCAAATAACATGCTAAAAGAAAAATATATTGTTCCATTGAGATAGTGAATAAAAACAAATCTGAAAATAAGAACAAATGGAGGTATTATCCCATGAGAAAGAGCCTTCTGAATCGATCTATTATTTCGCAGCTTGAAATGTGCCACTATTGTACTTCCACTTGATTATGAGTCTTGTTATCACTTCCTCCAGTTGATCCAAATTGAGTGCTTCTGACATTTGCAAAGTTACACGCATATTCCACTGCACAGCAGGGAAAACCTTGTTAATGAAGAAATAACAAGCAGAAGAAGTGAATAAATATTTAGTTGACGGTAAAGAGTTACATTTGCTGGTATTTAAATGCTGAAAATAAAAAAACAAACAACAACTCAAGCCACAGTAACATGCTTGTTCATGCCCTCTAAAAAGGGGTGCTAGTGGTGTTTTTCTCTGTGCCACAGGGCACTTTAATTTCCTGGTTCTATTATACACTAAGTGGCCACCTGAACCTGCCAATGAACTTGTTCTATTGTGTTTTTCTATTTTTAATCCAAAAGGAGTAAACACATTTCTCATCAGATGTGTCACACACTGCTCTACATTGGTGAGATTTATGAAGGTGTCACCAAGTTATTACAGAGCCATTCATTTATAAATAGGTGTCCATTCTTCAGGAAATCATAAATGATAGGAGTATTGCCACCTTTTCAAAAAATCTGTATTGTAAGTAAGATGCCCATTAGTGATTTTTTTTGACTGCACTACACAGGTGTAATTTGTTTTTTATCCCTCCCCCATTATTTCAAGGCTTTTTCTCTACTTTATGATTATGTTCAACCAGATTCCTGCACTGGATGGTCAACAGTAGTAGAGCAAGGAACATAACAACTATTTCAGTAGTCATTTATATATAAAAAATAATGCTTGTAAAATTTTAACCAGGCAGGCTTGCAGCTCTGAGTCAGCTCTCCTGTTTTGTAGAAATTTTTTTTTATGGTCTTTAGAAGCTGATGTGGAGGTACACTTAGCAGATTCTCTTCTTAAAACACCTACCACAGTTGCCCAGGAATGGATATGAATGCCTCTGTAGCCATATGACAATGACATCTCTTACAATCTCTGGTCAAATTTCTTACTAGTGAAGAATCTTTAATACATCATTAGTGGCATTTTAAAGCAACTTGAGAGAAAAACTTCTTTCCCCAGTCATAAGGAAAACTTGTCTGATAGGAGAATTCCTCCAGAGACATGAAAATCAAAGGCAAATTGTAGAGAACAAAATAGATGTATTGAAGAGTTTTGGAAAAGCAAAAGAAAAAAAAACAGAAAGAAAAACCCAAAGGATCAGCATCCTCTAAATTTATAGTTCTTTTAAATTTCATATGCAATATTATTGCAATTAAGTTGCACTATAAAAGACTGGAGTGTATTTCCTGGCTTATTAATCTTTCTTTAATGTTTGTTTGGCACATGACACATCCTGCAAGATTTTTCATTATTTTAATATTTCAAATAGTATTTTTACAATCACTAGCACCAAAACCCAGAAGAAAAATGTTTGCTTAGTGTGTTCGCTGTCACTAGATTTTGGGTATGTCACCTAACCATCTAAGGTGAAATGAAGAGTCACTTTCGTGCTGTAGAGTTTTTTTAATGTTTTTTTTTGGGGGGGGAGAGGGAGGTTTTTTCGGTTGACTCTTTGTTTTGTTCTTTTCTTTTTGGCTGTTTTAGGGCTTTTTTGTTTGCTTGTGTGTGTGCATATGCTTCATTTGCTGTGAATGAATCAGGGAAAACCCAGAAAAAACTCAAACCCACTTACCTTTTCAAATGTCATCTAATTTCCATTTAAAAATAGAATAATGGGATGGTTTGAAGGCTTTGAACCCTTCAAATTTGATTTTCTTTTGATATAGAGGAGTAACAATGGTATCTTTTAGCAACTGATGTCTGTCATTCTCTTCTCAGTCCTCAGCAAAGTTATGATTCTGTTCTGACAGCAGGAGCTTTGTTCCACTTTTAAAGTCCTCTTTCACGCATGTAGAACATTGTGTTAGAAAAACAAATGCCTTAACTCTGGCACCAACTTTAACAGCCAAGAAATAACATGAAAAATACATGTATAGACTCCAAACAGCAAATGGGATTGATTGATATATGTTTAAAATAGATCCCTTTCTACACTTCAACTGATTTTCATGCCCAATCTTTGAAGCCTAAGAAGCACCCAGGAGTGTAAAGTCTGCCTGGACTCCAAAAGGAGTATTGTGCCTGCATGTGTGGTGTGTTAGACGAGAATTTTCTATTCACCTTTGCAATGGACTGCCCTGAGATGCTTGCTCCTTGTGCTGAGCTCTGTTTACAAATAACTACAAAAATATGTGTTGGCAAATATCTTTCAAAACCATAAAAATGCACTGTGGATCTTCTCTAAACATATGGGGGGACAGAGGTTTAACAGACTTTCTGATAGCACAGCTATTAGCACAAAAACTTAATGTAGCCGAATAGATTTAATAAAAGGCAAGAGGGGATTTTTTTTCTGATTCATCCACTCTCCATCATGAAGCCCTGCTCCTCTCCACATCCTCCCACTGCTCCCATTCACTACCAAAGGTGTAGGTCACTTTCTTGCTGCTGCAGTGCTGTGTCCCTGCTGCAATGCCTTTGGCGGGAGCACTGGACAACCATTCACGGTTCCAGAGGCTGGCCGGCTGCTTCGGAGGTGCAGGAGGGCTGGCGAAGGTCCAGCAAGGTTTCACCTAGTCCACCAGTGTTCCAGGCGTGCCAAGGAAGGAAAGACAAACAGAGGGGCTTCCAAGATGGTTTGTTTGGGCACCAGGATTGTGCCAGGGAAGCGCTGGCACAGGGAGTTACAGTTACATATATACCAACTTGAGGGGGCGGGGGAGGGTACAAATATCCTATGAGATAGGAGTGCTGGGTTTGAATTTGGCGGGCTTTGTATAGGATTGCGAAATACAGAGCCCTCCAGGGGAGGAGACCAGATACTGAGGGGAAGGCGGGGGAGGCAGCAGTGCCTGGCTATGAGAGAAACCAAAACCTGGCCAACAGCACACCGCAACATGTCCCTGTGTCACCAGTTCTCTGTTTCTCTTCATCTCCATCTTCACATTTAGGTGTATATACACATTTTTATTCTTCTCCTTTTTGTGCATTTTTATTCATACTGATCATTAATAAAGTGGTTCCTCACATTTATGCATGAAAATATTACCTTTTCTTTGCTTCTGTTCCTCTTAGAACACCCATCTCCCCTCTGTCTAGCAGAGCTGTTCTTCATCCACTAAAAAAACAAATCAGACAGTTCCAATGGAAATGTGCAGTCACATTTCAGCTGTTGGTCAGGATCAAAGAGAGAAATCCTACTACACTTGTCTCTCTTTTTCTGTCTTTTTTTATTCTACTTTGAAGACAGGAAGGCAAAGCTCCAATAAGTACACCAGAGAAAAAGAACCCAAACAAACCCACAAAGATTCCTAAGCATCACTGCATTAAAAGAGTAAGTCAGCAGTACCTTTAGTTGAATCCAGCTTTTCTTAATTGTTTCGTGTTGTAGCAGGGAATAGGTTTTAATAATGCCTAGATCTACTACTTGCTTTTCCAGCTGAACATATACCAGGCTCCTCGGGGCAAAGACAAGTTTCTTGTTCTGTATAGATCTGCCCAATAAGTAAATAATAAATGGTTTGACTCAGGGGCATTAATGGCAATCAATTTTACCCTATTTTTAATGTAATGATATCAGCTAAGTTGTGCTACTGAGTTAGATATGGGCAAAGTCAGTCTCTTGTTAGTTACATCTGATAGATTAGACATTGCTTAAAACATATCTATGCAAAAGGAGACCTAGTTTTGGGGGTTTTTTTGTTGTGTAGAGTGTATGGCATATCTGAATCTTGGTCTGTCCTGTAGTTCAGTAACTGGCACCTGAGGTACCACCCCCTGCAAAGGGAGTTATTTTCACTCATTATTATTTCTTCTTTCACCTGTACCTTGCAGTAGTTTGCATCTAGTAAGGGGATGGTGATAAGAGATTTTGCATTTGAATTTTTCCTGTTGACCTTTAAACTTCTCCAAAAAACAAATTACTTCCTTTTCTTTTATGCAATAACACCTTCCTAACTGACACAAACTCCCTGAGGGGAGCAGAACGAGCTGATAGCAGCCCAGGCCAGTTTTCATCATGTGGTGTTGAGCCCTGAATAGAGTATCTTTAGTTATTATAGCAGTATACAAAACCAGTGACCTGAGTACAATAGCTGTGACCCATAGATTGCAGTGTCACAGAATTTTTCCAGGATACAGTGAGAACTGAGTAACTAGCAATGTCTTATTTTCTGTGCCTGTGTACAGACAAAACCTTGTGGGTGTGACTTAAGAGAACTAGGCCATAGCTTGGAGAATTAATCCAGATAATAAGAGAGCATGGTGTCACATTCTTCTGTGCAGAGGGAAAAACAATATTTTAAAGGACAGGATTCACATACCAAATTATTGCAGATAATTTAGGTAATGCCTACCCATCTTTGCAACTTATGTTCACAAGGTTTAAGGAAGCATATAACGCGTGATGTCTTGGAAATGACGGTCTTGTAATTTTTTGATCATTGTCTGGTCTGCACAAAACCGTAGACCTGTAAAACAGAAGCATCAGCATCAGTATTGATGGTCCAATATCCCTGGAAGCAGATGATCTACTTATATCTCCATAGTGATGGTGTTGGAGGAATCACGTAAGGAGGATTGCAGGCCATCTGACTGCTTGTCTTTTTACTTTGCTTTTGCAATCCCAGACATTTCCATTAAAACTGACATTCAATTGAATAAACAGAGGGCTTTAAATCTGATGTTTGTCACATATAGAAAGAATCTTGGTGGTTTCTTTTTTTGCTTACAGACTTTTGTAACTGCACTGAGGCAGAGGCAGAAAGGGAGGGTTTACAAACTAACTGCAGGTTGTGTCCATGTGTCTAACAGGGAAGAGCACATATTTTGTGTTGCAACGTTCATCATCTCAGACTCTGTGTATGACTCACACTGTGTTTATGCACATCTGAACTATGTACATTTTAATTTATTGAGGAAGTTAACCATACAGTCTACTGGAAAAGAAAAAGTCCATTTTAAGAAACTTGGACTTGAAGAGCATAGGGACTGAGTCTGAGCAGACAGCTGGCAAGATAATTGAGTGTTTGGTTCCTTAGGTCATCCAAAATTCAGGTACTTAGGGGTCTATAGAAAGTTATATTCTGAAGAAGTAATATATACTGTAAATAAATCAAGGTAGAATGAATTATTTATTTTCTTTCTGATATCTAGCAGCACGTTGACCATCAAATTTAGTGGAAGCAGCACTTGCTCAATCTTGGAAAAACCTGACTCTTCTCTATCTCAGCAGTGAGACTAACAATATCTGAATTTATATATAGGATGCCATGGACCATTTGAACCCCTTTTTTCTCCTCTGTGATTTGAGGGGGGGCTGTGGGGGAAATGGGTTGATGATATCATACTGCCACCTGGTGACCACTGCCAGAAAACTTAACCTCGAGGAGGAAACCCCAAATCCCAACAAATGTAGGATTTAACTTGTAAGTGGGTGAGGAAGGGGCGAGAGACTAGGGGCAGGCAGCTGCCGGGGCAGGGGTATGTCGGCAGCCGCCTCTCCCTCCCAGCCCCGAGCCCGGGCTGCCTCTCTTCGCCCACAGCTCCTTAGAGTGGTGCTGCACAGGGTTGGCTTTAAATTTAATTATCGGGAGAGCTCATTCATTCACTCACTAAGAGAACCTGAATATTCAGAGCATAGGGTTTCTTTTTTTTTTTTCTTTTCTTTTCTTTTAAGAGAGGCTTAAATACAGTTTCCATGGCAGTTAATCCAACTTTGACCCAAATTAAATTTCAACGTCTAAAAATTCATTCAGCCAGAGAAGGACAATGCTTAGCCCTATCTGAACGAGGCACAGAGCTGTGTGAGAACATTTCTCCTCCCCTGTTTTGCTCTTTGCAGCAGGAGCCTCTATAATTGTGAAGCCAGTTGGTACTGCTGAAACTCTTGTCTGGGTACCGGAAGCAGCCCAATGATCTTCCCAAGGATCCTGTTCTTACACATGGTCCACTAAGGACATAAGGATTTGAAGGCATATTGCAGTCTCACAAGGCAGGGCTAGGAAAGGCAACCATTCAAAAATATCTTATTCCCATTTCAAAATGAAGATTAATCCATTTTGTGTCCTTCTGAGGAAATAATATTCTCATTGATGCTCATTCTCATAAAACATTATTTTATGACACCATCAGTACAAAACAAGTAATTTAGGTATTATAGCAGTATTTTAGATAATACATACTATCAAAGATAGTATCAAAGACTCTCTCACCATAATGGTGCTGAAGCACAATAGAGCTTTTATAATATAAAAGAATTTTCCCTACCTGTTATCATGCTGATGGGGACACAGTCCCTGTTTCAGTCCTGCCCATAGTGGCAAATTACTTTTAATGTACTATATGTTTCAGTGATATCTAGTTAAGATTTCATTATGACATTTCAGTATAAAATATAATGTACATTTCTACGATGTTTCCCTAAAACATTACTGTGGGTGAGATTTTTCACATTAACCACAATTGCAGAAATGACTGATGTTTAAATCTGAAGGCAATTTTAGTCATTATTAAACTTCATTATAAAATAAAGTACGTGGGTGGAATTGTGGTTTGATGCTTTTGTAATTTGCTCTACCTTTTCAATGTACTTTTCAGTTACATTAACTGAATCATTTCGTCTTATAGATGCAAAGATGAAGGAGAAGAACAAAAACATGCCCATTAACTGAAGCAGTGCAAATGTGCATAGTTAATGGAAACCATTTTGACATTTTGTATTTGATTCCATGGTGTGTCTACTCAAACAATTTCAATGGCATATTAGAACAAAATGCTACATTGTGCTCTTCACTAAGAGTGCAAGTAATAGACTTCAAAAATTACCTTTCGACTGAAAGTATTATCTGTTGGAAATGAAATGTTTTACATTATGAAAGGCTAATAGTAGTAAGGGGGAGCAATGGGCTGCAGAGAGGGATTTTTGACCCTGTGTTTCCCAAATGCTTGTGTTTTTACAACTTATGGCAGAATTGCTTAGACAGTGACATAAACTCCTCTGTTTAATGGCAATTATTTCACCATGTTACAATTAAAGGCTTCATATGCAAGATCATGTTAAATATTGTTGCACTATTTCTTCTATCACAGATAAGTCATTGCTTTTACAAAACCAGTTGGTTTTTCCCATGATTGAATCAATTCAAAGAGCAGATGTTATCTGAAACATATTTTCACTCTGATGCTACAGCAAGATTTATCTCTTAAACAAATTCTGTGTTTCACCACAGGATAATTTATCTCTTGGCAAGCATAGCATAATTTTTATATGTATTTAATCCTGATTGATGGAAATATTTATAATTTCTTGTAAGTTTCAGGCCAGGTAAAAATCACCGTATCTTAAATTTCACATTTGAAATGTCATAGAGGTACCATTCTTCTGATTGCCTCAAAAATACTACCCTATAACCATTTCTCTGTGGCAATACAGCCACTGAACTTAAGAACAGCTGAACTGCAGCTCTGGAATGCAACTAGAAAAACAACACCCTCTGCATATACATTTCAGGTAAGTGCTGGTTTTGGCATTTCAGTCAAATGTTTGGCTACAGATTTTTGCCTCATTCAGATACACAACTGAGTGTTTGGCTGATGGATAGACTGCAAGCCCTTACAAGTTAATTCAGTTTCACAAGAGCTTAGGCTATGCTTGCCTTCCCTCTGTCCTCCTGCCTGCTTTTCTGTGTCAGGTTTTCTTTTCAGGTGATGTCTGGAATTCTACAACTGGCATCAAAACTTGTTATAATTTCTAGTTGTTATCCTTGATTCACTCCAGGGAAGAAGGTTGTCACTTTTTGGCTTCTCTTGATTGCTTTGCCATACACGTACCATTTCTGGCAACTATTGCAATTTTTCACAAGAACGAGATATCAGAATTTCAGCACTCATTATGCATTTCAAAAGAGAACAAAACTTCATGCCTTTTAGCTTCCAAGTCTTCTCTAGTGCAGTGGTCCTCAGTCTTTGCTCTATAAGTCACTTGTGTCTGACAGACATTTAAAAAGTGAAAATACCTTAAATTAAAACAAACAAAAAATAAATCTCAGTTCTCTAAACATTGACTTCCATGTAATAAAGAAAATAAACAAGTTGAATGAGGTAAAACAGAGCCAAGAGAAAAATATTTAACATTTAGGCTAGCTCTTACCATATCACTGTCAGCTGAAAGGTGTAGGTAGGAGCCAGCCACTGATTCCTATCAGTTCTTGCCTGCAGGCAGAGAGGCCTTCCTTACAAATTAATTTTTTATTGTAGTATACATATAATACTCCTAATCCTTACATAATGGTGTTTCTACTATGAAATATTTGTAAATGGAAGAGTGAAATTAATATTTTTTAAAAAAAGGGGACTGTTTCTTCTTCTTATGAAGCTAAGCATGTTATCTACCCTCTTCTGCCCCATTACCATCAAGATTGGGATGAAAGATAGTCTATAAATGCTTAAGCTATCCTTCAGCTGACAAAGGAGGAAAAAATATCTGCTTTGCTTCCTACAGATAATTCCCATTAATTGAAGATCTAGTTCTCTGATTTTACTGGATGCTTACTTTTTTAATAAAGTTTAAGACCCTGTGGAAAATAGAGCCACTAAGCAAAACATCACATATTCAATAGGTTGAGAGAGTGCGTCAGTGCTATTGGTGCTTTATAGCTTTTTTCTCTCTATTTGTGCATGTGTAGGCTACTGGAAGTATTACAAATGTTGTATCTTACAGTCTTAGGTAACCTGATTATAAAAAGATTTGAAAATAGAATAGCTCCTAGGCAGTGCATCTGCACACAGAGTGAATCTCAGAGACTGATTCACCATGGTGTCACTCATGTCATACCCTACTGAAATTCTACTGGCATAAAACTGGACTATCAAACAGGAAAATTAGGTCCTCAAACTCTTTTTATAGAAGCTGAGCTGCTTTGTTGTGTTATCCTTGTATCCAGAGTATAAAATATGTATGAATAAGGCAGTTTCTGTTGAGTCATCGTGTTGAAAACATTTTGTTAACTTCAGCTAGCATAAAGATTTGTTTCCTGGACAAAGGTGGAACTTGGGGTCAGAACACAGGTAGGCATTTGGGAACAAGACTATAAGACAAATTTTGTGGGAGAGGGGAAACCTTGAATTTTTATTATTAAAAAAATTGATAGCAAAATCAAATTCAAGCAAAATTATCAGAAAATTATAATGATACAGGAAACAATTTTACATTAACCTGCTAGGGATAACTCTAACAGAAGCTTCAGACAGAGAGTTGCAAAGAAGTCCTAATACACCTGAAAATATGGTCAGTAAATACATTTTCAGTGTAGAATCCTTCTTCCATTATCTAGTTCTTAGCATAAATCAGCTGTAATACAAAGACGCCTGCCATGGGATCTTGATTTGCCAATCAACCTCTGTACCAATTATATCTAAACTCCAACCTGTCGGGGTGATACGTATTAATAAGAAAGGCCTGAAGGCCCCAGAATGTACCACCCAAGAAAAGGAGCTCTGGTGGAGAACTCCCAGAGCTGGAGGACTCCCCTGGGAAACGGACATCACAGTGGTGTAACCCAAATTATAACAAACCCACCTCCGAGTCTACCCATTGGATACACAGTTGTCTATTAACTTCTGTATACTCCCTAAGTCTAGTGAGTTCTCCGTTATTCAGTTAATGATTTGATCTTCCCTCCTTGCTCATCCTCCTGTCCTTCACATTCCTCAAGTTACTGGATCTGTAACCCTGGACCCTCCCTAACCCTTCCCCTGTACCCTCACCTAATTGGCTGTTTGCTCACCTTAAGACCCGATGTCTCGAGCTATTCGGGGCTCCGGTCCCTGAGGAGAGCATGGTGGCATAATAAACCACTGTGCGCTCACACCTGGAGTCCCTCCTTTTGTCTTCGGGTCTCCTACAACTTTCGTCATCCCCCACTCCACGCTAAACCCAGCTCCCACCGGTGGGGCCTACGTGTGCCCTCCTGGTGTCACCACCCCCGCATCGAAGGCGGTCTGGGGCCCTAGGATCGCTCCGGCGTCGGGCAGCAGTTATCTGGGAAAGCGTCCTAAGAAAGCCGGCAGGAGCGATACCAACCTACTCTTTTCTAACACTAAACCTCACCTAAAACTGTGCTCAGACATGTCTAGCAGGGATGAAATATTCTTTACAGCTTCTACTCTTGTCAATGACTAGATTTTGCATTTTCTTTCTTCAGAATTAAAAACTTTAAAGTATTATTTATAAAGTATTCTAAAAAAGTTAACTAAAACTTCTCCACATGTCCATGTGGTTTTTGCTCTAGTTTTTTTTTAAACTTTTATTTGTTGCT
Source organism: Pomatostomus ruficeps (assembly GCA_013400735.1). Lineage (NCBI taxonomy): Eukaryota > Metazoa > Chordata > Aves > Passeriformes > Timaliidae > Pomatostomus > Pomatostomus ruficeps. Next base: position 14,041 of record VYZT01017385.1, on the reverse strand, counting down.
TTTTAGACCAGGACCAGCCTTTGTATTTTAATCTCTGATGTTTTTAAAGAGAGGTTGCATAAGATGGCCTTGATGTATCAATTGGTCTTGTTGATACAAAAGGCAGGATAGGTCAAGAAGCATAACCTCTGAGCTGTAATTCCATTTGATGTTATGACCAGGCCCCTGGTAGAGAATGAGCTTTTATGTATATGTAACCAAGCACAGCCCATTTTTCTGCCATCTACTTGTTATTGAACTAAGTGGTAAATCACCCTTTGGAAAGTAGCAAAGTGCTTACTGACCTGTGACCCATTAGTTTAATATCAGCAAGTCCTCTAATGTAGTCATCTCAGAGATCTGTAATTTTATATTTTGGGTAGTCAGACTTTGGGATCTTCCTGGGTGCTCTTCTCTTCAGTGAAAGAGACAGGATCATTATAAACTAATTATCTTCTCTCCTTAAAGCAGTGCAATTATCTTTTATAGCATTCAGCTCCAGGGTCTCCAGCGCAGGAAGGACACTGACGTGTTGGAGCAAGGCCAGATGAGGCCATTTGATTGGAGGGATGGAGCACCTCTTCTACAAGGAAAGACTGAGAGAGCTGGGATTGTTCAGGCTGGAGAACAGAAGGCTTTAGGGTGACCTAACTGGGAACTTCCAGTTGCTGTAGAGAGCCTACAAGAAAGATGAAGAGGGACTGTTTGCAAGGGTATTTGCAAGACAAGCTGGAATGGAAACTGAAAGAGAGTAGGTTTGGATTAGATATTAGGGAGACATTCTTTATTATTAAGTTGGTGAGGCACTGGCACAGGTTTTCCAGAGAAATTGTGGATACCCCATCCCTGGCAATTAATTTTTAAAGCAAAAAGTGAAACATCAGGCATTTTGGAAAAATATTAAATTAAGTATTTGCTCCTAAAATTCTTATGTAGACAAATATAAATTATTTAGAAAACAATGATACTTTGTAAATTCTTGTATTTTGACCTTCCACTTCTGTGCATGTACGAAGCCTTCATTTTCATGAAGGTAATTTCTAACAAAGCTGTTCTATTGTGATAATCCAAATTGGCATTTGAAAATGTCTGGAGTGAGCTTCAGAGTACAAACTATCCAAGGACTACTCAAAATTTATCATGTCTCCACCCTAGAGGAAAGATTAACAGTAAAGAGATCCAGTTCTCAGGGCTGTCTGTGTAGAGGTGACACACTATGCAGTGCTTTATTGGCACAGTCTTGCTAGTGAGTCAGAGCTTTCATTAGCAAAAAAAGGAGAGCAGACATGTTTCTCTCTCTCTGCCTTTCAAGCTCTCTGTTTGTTGCTTTGCCTGTTAAAGACTCACTTAGTTTCAAGCTCCGACAGAGATTTCTCATTAGCCAGAGCATCAGAACACCACAATGGTGCAACTTCCATATCATTAAATCTTTGATGCATCTGTAAAGACTACCGACACCACCTGTCATAGCTGTGAAAAAGATAGTCGTCCATGGGAGATTTGAATAACACTGTGAGTTTCTGTCATACAGGTCCTTTTACAGCCATCACTTTTGGCTGCCATCAAAGGCAGGTCAAATGGAGTGCTGGATGTGAAACCTCTTGGCCCCTTACATTCACTGGAAACTCAAATCCAGGTTAAACTATAGCTTCGTACATCAAATACCCAAGTCTGTTTGTGCTCACTGCACATCCAATGGAAATGTCTTCTAATTTAAACTACTACTAGCAGTTGGGTCAACTGGGGTTTATTGCAGGACTTTTTTGTCCTGATGTAAATCTTCAACAGCAAGTCACTTGATTCTTTTCTCTGTATGTTTCACCCTTGTTTTTGAAGTGCATAGATTAGATTAACTAGTTAATAAGTATGTTTTGCATATTTGCAATACCTAAATTGGACCAACTTGTGTACCTTTTTTCCTGATGTTGAGTTTCCAAACTCATAGAAAAGCAGTATTTTGTTTCTAATATTAAGTTGTATGTGTTGATTTGATATTGATTTTGAGATAGCCTCAGAGGCAGCATAATAGAAGTGCAAGTTATTAATTTCTTTAGCTCTAGAGTATCAGACCATTTTCAGAATATGAAAGATCAGAGAACATAGGATAAACCTGTATAATAACTAAAATTTACAGGATGTCCACCTTCATCTGGTTCTTACCTGGGAAAATCCGGTGGTTTGAAAAATCATATTAGTTGCAAACTGGACAACGGAACTTGAGCTGATGAAACATATTCCTGAAATAAAGGGAGAAATCCACTCCTTTCAGCATTCAAAAAAACCACTATTGGCCTCACTCTGACACATACGGTAGAAGAACATAATCCAAATAAAGATCTAACAACTTTTGAGAAAAGCAAGATGGCTCAAGAAAAGAGGTGCTGTGAAGAAATAGTATCTGTCTCAGTGTGAGCCCATGCCCTGCTAGAGGTCTCCTTGGGTATCGTCCCAAGGACTCTACTGAACACGGAAGCAGCATCCACTTTATGGGCACAAGATTTTAATAAATTAGGGACACATATTTGCATGTACTGTATTCACAGTGTGGAGTTGAATTTTTAAGACACCTAAACACCCCTGTGATTATTTCAGTACCTTGCTTGCTCTTTACCCAGTAACAAGTGTTCAGCTTTTTTCTAACATTGCACCCACCAAATAAACAGCTGACATTTAAAATAATAAAACTACATGGATACAAAAATAGTTTTTGAAAACACTACTGAAGGGTATTTCCCACATCTTTCCTCAGGGGTGCATCTACTTACAGTGGCACAGAATTGATTTGTGTTTGCAGAGAATCAATTGTGAAGCATTTGTACTTTTTCCATATGCCCCAAATTTCACAGCTTCAAGGGGGAGTCTGGTGTAGGTTTAGGATCTAGTTGAGCAGCTTATTAGAGTTATGAGACTAACACTACTATGCGTAGACTCATACCTGGAAGAGATAGAAGAGTACCATATTAAGGGTGCTGTTCTGCTTCTTGTTCCTAATCTGCCTCAGAGTTCATTTGGATATCCTTGCATGACACAACATTGTGCCAGGAAAACATTATCTCCATGATTAAGGACTAAATCCATCAAGGTGTTTAGACACCTCACTACCAGCAAGTCTAAACTTAGATCGTCAGAAGTCCATAGGCACCAATATTTCTGGCTATAAAATCCACTACATTTCTGTCACTCAGAGCTATGCTCATCATGCTGATGACAGGAAAGGTGTCTTTACCTCTGAAGAAAACACAGAAGGAGGAAATGTCCAATACACATCCCTCAAATCCCTCCTTTCACCGTTTTGCTACTGGGAATTAAACAAAATTTCTCAGAAAATGTGTTGACAATGAGATTTTTCTAAGATGTCTCTTCCTTTCCTCTCCCTAATGAAACAGTATGACTTTGTATATGATAAATACTCATAATCAAAGCATTACAATTAGAATTGATAAGACAGATAATTAAAATGTCAGATATTATCAATGTTATAATGCTGAATGCTCAGTTGCCTGTTGGAAATCAAGCACATGTGATAGAGTGAAAATTACAATAAATGATTTTTTTATTTTTTATTTGGTTTGGGAAAAGTAGAAGTAGAAGCTTTCTTTTAAAAAAAATGGTAGGAGACTGGGAATAGGCTTTACAAAAGATTATCATAGTGTCACACTCTATTCAACCAGAAGAGAGCTCAGCTTCTGGGAAACAGTACTGACTATCCTTAACAAGAGCTTGATCCTTGAGATCAGTGATCAAAGTTTTGCTCAGCTCAGGGTCTACTTCTCTGTTTGAACCAAGTACCATCAGTTACCAGTGTACCAAAGTGTCTTCTCTTTTTTATCATCTAAGTGTTGCTATAGATTGCATTATGGCCCTCAGAATTGGATCTCTTATTTATGAAGCCTGTGATGGTTCTTTCATTGATTTATAAACATTTTTGATTGGTTCTCTAGGAAATATCCTGATAGGCAAAGTAGATATAGTTTTAAATGAACCTACAGAAAAATCCCTCTTATGGTGTACATCAATAGAACATGAACAATCTTCCTGCCTATCCTGTCCTGCTCTTCACATATCCCTGCAGTTAAAACCCATTAATTTTTCCTTTCCCAATACTATTCAGCAGGAGGATGCTTTCACTTACCCATTTTGTGTGCCACTACAACTGTGATGACAGATGCTCTGACTAATTACAGGCCTCAGACAATTATTTTTAAAAATTTTGGATGATTTATCAGTGAAGGGGATCCTTGGGAAATCTTAACATTTGCTATAATTTTTCCCTTGTAAGTTTCTATTCCTTTTCCAATAGCAAATAAATTATGGCAGTAGGTTATTTGGGCATTTTAACTATGGCCAGGACTTCTTGGCCTAGATGGGCAGAATTATCTTCTTGCATCATGGTCTATGACCTTCAGCATCCCATTCCTGTGACAGATAACAGCAAGTCACATGAGATCACACAGATCCAAGTGAAATATCATCATATGCATCTTTGAAATAGTAGCTGAAACTGTATGAAGCTAAGTGGATTTGTAGTGATATTCTCTACAGGTTGAAGTTGGGACTGGAAGAAAGAGCTCATCTCTCAAAGGTTACACAGGGTTACAGGGGTTGTGTGGGCAGGCTCAGCTGTTCTCAGACTATTGAGGAAAATTTTCATCTCTTTCCCACCTCTCCCCTTTGGCAGTTGATAAAGAGCATAAAATTTGAGTTTTGTGGCAGGTTTTAATAGTTTTTTTCCCACTTATCTCCTAGTTTTTAGTGTAAAAAGTCATTGGCATTGTGGAGTTGGTCCATTTCATTTTCCCACTTATCTTGAATGTCCAGCCTATACAAGGTGCACTGGAGGAAAACCCTCTGCAACTGACCTCTAAACATCAGGTTTCCTGAGATGTTTGCCTCAGGAAGTATAACAAGTTCTTTTCTTTTGGCCCAAATAATTGGGTGACTGCCCAGAAAGCAGAAGAATGAACTCTCCAAATACTGTGGGATCTTCCTGAAAATGTTAGTTTCTGTACCAGACTGAAAGAAAAGGTTATCCTCCTAAAAATATTAATATACCAAAAAATGTTACTACCTATATGGACTGCATATCTGCACATCTAAATGTTACTTTTTCCCTCCCAAAAGATCATACCGCATGGGTTGCCCTTTTGTACTTCCTCAAGAAGTCAGGATTGATCTGTTAGCTTTAGAGAAACTTTGGGAGATACTGGATGATGGTAAATACATAGTTGAAAAGAATACACAGGAACATTTGTAAACCATTTTTTAACCACCCTACAACAACTTAAAAACAACTGAAAACCTAAAGTTGGAACTATTGCTGTGTCTCAAGAAGAAGGCAGAAGGGAATATATACTACGTGCCCCCACAAGGACAGTCTTCTTTAGCTAAATTTCCCCAAGGATCCTAGGAGCACCCCCTGCAGAGAAGCCCTAAGGTCACTTCCATCTGAATCTGTGGGAAAACTCTCACCTCTTCCTAAAGCTGGGAACTGGTTCAGTCATGAGTGGGTGGGAGAGTTGCTTCAGTTAACCTTTGCAAAGCCTAACTAGACAGGTTTACCAGTACACTCCATCCTGTATTCTGTGTCTGTCAGGGGCCTGCTCCCAGAGACTCTGAGAAGGGTATAAATCCCCACTGGCAGAGAGAACCTATCACCCTTCATATTTCTGCCTCCATATACACCAGATGCTAAGGCATTACCCAAGCTGCAACTTTAATAAAAAGGTGTCTCTAAAAAGTGGAGCTAAAGGGCCAACACAGATCACAAGTGAATTTATTTAGCATTAATGCACATTTCTATTTTTCTGTTTTCAACTCTCTGAAAAACCTCATGCTTCCCTTTTCACAGAAGAAGCTAGTAAGCTTTCTGTTTTATTTATTTTTTTAAAAATTGTTCTACTTTTCCTTGTCAGTTTCTTGAACTATTCCCTATTTTTGCTGAAAGCTCTTGTTCCACAGTGAAAGTGAAACAAAACCTGGGGAAGAAGATAATTTGGATAATCTGGAGGATTTGCCATGTTTCCCACACAGTGGATCAGTACATTTTGAGATGCTTCATGGTGACGATGGACCCTCAGACATGGCAATGTTCTCCATAGCCAAGACCCAAGAGGGAGGGAAGCTCTGTACAGAGATCGTGCACTGCTCCAGTCTGGCAACCAGCAGCTCTAGGATTGTTGCTGCTGTGGGGTCTTCCCAGGGGCACTGGAGAAAGATGACTGGTACAAAGGATGAGATATATCTTCCTACAGGCTACAGAGCAACCAGGTTGAACAGGGATGAATTCTGGTCTGGTGCTAAGTGACAGGGTTAAGGACAGGAACATTACGGACCATATGGCAGTCCTTTTTCCTTTTTGACTGATAATAGGTGTTTATACATTTCATGCTGACCCTGTGGAAACATGCCTAGAAAGATGAGATGACAGGTAACAAAGGAATAGAAATTTGGATTTCTGCCTCATCATTCAGCCTACCTCTTTTTTAAGAACATGATCTTATTCAGCACATGTATACAAAATACCAGAGATGTAATGAGTGATTGGCTAAGTGCATAAAGTTACACTAATAGCTACGAGCATGGATATAGAACACAGGCTAGCTCTATTTAAAAATGTTTTCTTCCTTGAGCATTTAGGTGGTGTGATATTTCATCCTATATTTTTTGTTACATTTAGAATACTTTCCCTCATCTTTTTTTATATGATTATCTTTGTTTTTAAATAATATTACTGAAGCAGGTGATGCATAATTTATATAAAGAATGATATTCTTTTAACACTTACAGAAGCAAGTTAAAAGCTTTGCTTTTTGATGGGCCTTGCAAGCAGCATCTGTGCATTAACCAGGCTTCTGTAGGTGTGTTGCTTCCAAAGTAAAGGAAATGACTAAAAAGGCAACCCCACTGACCTTTGTCTCTGGGTTATCTTTTGTAGCCTTTTGTCTCCCATCATTTAGTGTTTCAGAATGATTGTCTGAAACTGGATGGATCTGAGCTGCCAAAACCACCAGCAAAGTTACGTGAAGAAAGAGTAGTTGTACTGTCTTCCTCAGCCTACACACTGACTCATTAATATGTTTTTTGAAGTCCTGGGAGCTCTGTCAAGAAGTCTGTGAAGGAATCTTCAAAAAGGAAGCTACTAGAGATAACCGCTGAGAGAATGTGCAAAGCCAGTACATATTTGGCAGACTGGCATGAAGTATAGAACAGTTTCTTGCTAATTGCTCAGATAACATAATGTTAGTCAGGAAACGATACTGGACTAGAACACCATAAAATAAAAAGCATGTTATTCAACTGGAAAATAATTTCTGGGGAGAAAAAAGTAATTTTGGCAGCTGTAACACTTTCATAAACAGAAGGTGTTCTGTTTATGTCCCATGCTAAAGTAAGGTAGAAGAAGCAAAGACCAAGCTTTGAAACATACAAGAAGTAGATGAGATTTCTGTACTCTTGCAATGTTTTGTTGTACTGATTTTGATAGAATAAAGAGGCTTCAGAAATGTTTGCAGGATGAACACTAAATAATCAAATAAGGTTCAAATTTTAATTACAGAGGACTTGACCTCTTCAGTTCCATGACTTAAAATTACCATTACAAGTATTTTAAGCAAAGTTAAGTATTATACAAAAGAAGGAACAAGAGACAAAGTATTTATAACACAACATAGTAATTAGCCCTTTTAATAATTTCTTATTTCCATTTACTTTAAAAACAGAGAACATTTAAAGGAAAAATCCTTTGACTGACAGAATTTCAGATGGTTTATGGAAAAGAGAAATGCATTCAGACTTTGTCTACTTTATTGATATTAGAGTCCTGAAGGCAGTGTGAGAACTACAAATGCAAAATGTGTAGAAAAGAATAACCGATACTGTAAAGAGAATATTGGCTTTTGGTTCTCAGTTTAACTTTTCAGTCTCTTGCCTCCTGAAAATATAATCAGAATAGCATAGGTTCTTGCTAACTGCTCTTATACCTAGCAAAATCCATATCATTGTGAGGTTGTTTAAAGACCTCATTGTTACTGTGTCATTTTATTCATAGATTTATGCATGCTACTGACATGTATTAGATCACTAAGTCAGACTTATGCTGAACAGTAGACAAAAGAGCCCCACAACTGAGAACCAGTTCTGTGTTGTAGAGTTTCTTCAGGACTAAAGTCACCAGGAGAGGCATTGCTGCTATCTGGATTATCTCTGTAGCTCAGGATGGACAGAGTTACTGTGTAAAACAGTATGACAGAGGAATGAAGATGTCATGGTGCAGTTTAATATCTATGAAAAGGATGCCAGAATTCACTTCTTCCTTCAACCCTTCCCTAGATATTATTGACAAAATTAAATGCAATGAATAAAATAGACCACTTTGTCATTATTTTTCCCATTAATTATGATTGATTTCTGATAAAATAATTTTGGTCTATGTATTTCCAATTTTAGTCTCCTTTGTTTACCATAAATCTTTTGAGAACTGCATCAGAAAATATTTATGTTTGATTTGTTCAACTCTAGGTTTCCATCTTTAACCTCTCATGATTTTTGTAAACATTTTTATGTCATGCATTGTTTTGTGCTTTTGTTCCTTTAGATAGCAAAAATACATGTTAGGTTCTATGTGCTAGCCATCTATCCTTTTGGATCAGCATGATTTTCTCTGAAGTTGTTGATTATATGTGTCCATACAACTTGTTTTAAACAAGATGGGATTCATGTAATTTACATAATCAACTCGGTGTACTAATTAGAGAAGCCGCTATATTCAATATCCTAGAAATATGATGCCAGGCTGACACAAGGATATTGAAAGCATCTGCTTCTCTAATTAGAAGACATGGGCCTTATCTTCAATTTATTCAAAGTGTTACTGTGTCAAAGGGTTTTGCTCTACCAAAGGTTAGGGACGTTTTGGTCTAGGAAGGTGAAAAGTAAGATACCTCAACTAGTACTGCATAGAAAGCTGTTTTTTGAAAAGTAAACAAGACACCATACCTTATTCCTCCTCAAAGAATAATGTGCAGACCATATGTAGCTGCAGAATAGTAATAAAAATATAAGCCATACATGAATGTTTTTGGTGAAGATATTTAGAAGAAATTGTTCAAAAATAGCCTAGTCAGAATTCTGTGATGATGGGTAGATGACATAATAAATGGTGAGGTTACCATTTCATTTGTTCCAAGCATCTATATATGCAGCACATTTTGGAAAATTTACCAATATTAATTTCTTTGTCAGGAAATTTTGGCCACATTATTACTATTTTTTTTTAAATCAGACTTTTAAAACATTAACTACAATACAATTTATCTAGGAATCAAATAATTTTTGCAGTTATTTTCTACTTCCTCACCAAGCTTTTCAGTGTTCTCCAGAACTTATGGATAACACAGGATTCCAGTATAAATTTCACCAAAGTCATGTGTAAGGAAAACATCAACAGTTTTAGACATGAATCCCCAGATTATGCACCGAGAAACACAATATTTTGTTCTTGACTTAATATTTCACATGGAATTCAGATGATGAATAAAATTCAGCTGAAAAACAGTCCTTGCATAGTGCTGGTTTTGGTTCTATACTATGCTATGGCATTGTTATTTACCAAGTCACGTAATTTATTGTCCCTCTTTGCCTTTATTGGTATTTAGTGTTCTAGTCAATCTATAAATTGAGAAGAAAATTTATTGTTTGTTTCTGGATAATTTAAGGAAATATGAGTAGAACTGTGTTGATCTAAAGGCAAAGGGGATATATATTGTTCATAGATGTCCTCAGACTGTAGTCAGCCCTACAGAAAATAATGCATCAAGATGCCATTGGATAGTTTGTGTTGGAAGAAAACTTAAAGATCATCTAATGCCAATCCCCCTGACATGGGCAGGGATGTCACTCACTAGATAAGGTTGCCCAGGGCCCCATCCAACCTGGCCTTGAGCACTTCCAGGCAAGTGTCTCTGACTAGAGCATTTCTTCCTAACATCTATTCTAAATCTTCCCTCTTTCAGTTTAAAACCATTGCCCCTTGTATTTTCACTATTAGCCTCTTCTTTCTTTTTATAAGCCCCCATAAAGTACCGGAAGATCCAATGAGGTCTCCCCAAAGCCACCTTTTCTCCAGGCTGAACAACCCCAGCTCTTTCAGCCTGTTTTTGTAGGAGGCGTTCTCCAGCCCTCTGATCGTCTTTGTGGCCTGCCTCTGGACCTGCTCCAACAGATCCACGTCTTTCATGTGCTGAGAACCCCAGAGCTGGATACAGCACTCCATGTGGGGTCTCACAGGGACAATATAGAGGGGCAGAATCCCCTCCCTTGACGTGCTGGCCACATTTCTTTTGATACAGCCCAAGACATAATTGGCTTTCTGGGCTGTGAACACACACTGTTGGCTCATGTCCAGCTTTTCGTGCACAAGAACCCCCAAAACCTTCCCTGCAGGGTGGTTCTCAATGACTTCATTTCATGCCTGGGATTGCCCCCCAACCTGTCACTTTGTGGTCATCTTTAAACGATAAGAAAAAAAGAGTTTGTTGTCATCTGAGTGTCTTTCTTAACAAATAAAAATAGTGTTTTTACCATATTAGCTCAGATAAAATGTTTCATGTGGGGTAGACCTAGAGACTGGTACTGGGATTCCACTCTTTCCACCTTGAAGTCACTAGCTTTAATTTTTTTTCCCAGTGAATAAAAAGAGTTTTCCTGTAGGTGAGTTTGCATTTCACTTCAAGGACAGCAAAAATGTAGTTTTCTGCATTCAACCAAATATTTATGTTTCTCTTTCAGCAGACTGAATGGGAACAGGATCTGAGCCTGCCCAGGAGACCCCAAACTCACTGGTGGAATGAGGCAGTGGGGGTGTGTGTTTGTAGGGGAGTGAGTAGGCACCAACAATCTCCAGCCTTCCATCTGCAGTAATACCTGTTGCAATTTGCCCTTTTAGGGTGGAGAACAAGAAAAACATATTTTTGATTTTTCTTCAACCCCTCCCCTGTCTTCTCCCTGAGTCTTATCTGAACTGGAAGGAGAGAGAGGAGGTAAATTCTCCCTGTCTGCTGGAAGAGTCTCACACTACTCCCCTTCTACCATGCTGCACCTTTCTTTTCATGACTGTGATACAAAGCCATGAGACAGACGTTTTTTCTCTGCAAGGCTTTCTCTTTAATTAAAGGCCTATTGTGCCTGAGCTAACTCTGGGTTTTAAGGAGGGCTCTGTTTAAAATCAGGGTAATAGGTTATTACAATTCTAGAGAAGAGCATTTGCAGAGAAATATTTTTCCCTGGTTAAAATTTTTGTGGAATACCACAAAATACAAAATAGATCCCTTAATCTCAGTGGATATAATGAAAACTTATTACTAAAATATATATAAACATGTAAGTAGTATTCATTTTCTGAATGTTGGCGTGTTGTAAAATTCTGTTTTCTTTTCATTTCATTTCATGCTGTTGTAAATAAACTGAATCTGTACAGTAGGTTTTTGTCAGACTCCCAGAAAGACAATTTTATTTTATAGCACATCCTAGACTGACAGCCAGAAACTGTTCTGCACCACCTCAGTACAAACAAAATTAGCTTCTCACAATATTTTTGCAGATGTTAAAGGTCATTAATAGAATGAAACCAGATGACTAAAGCAATACATTTGGAATGATTGGGTTTTATTTTTTCCCCAGCTTAAAGACACAGAGTCCTCTTTTCTGGCCTACTTGGCTGCATTTCAAATGTTCTATTTTTCCCCCTATTTAATGGTTTCCAAAATCATAAAAGTGAAAATAGTGGGGATATGTATTTCTTGGCTTATGCAACCTCACTTGCATGAAAAATTTGGGATTTTTTACAGAGATGAATATAATATTAACTGTTCAAACTACACATTCCCGAAACAATTGCCCAATCTTTACATTTTGATCAAGGTCACACTTCTGTAATAATCAAAAGAGAGATGGGTAGCAGATGCAAGAAAAATTATCTTCAAAATGCAATTATATTGAGGAATAAAAGGAAAACTCCCCTTAAAAATGAAAATAGTTCTACAGATTTTGAAGTGCATTGTTTAAGTGTGAGACAATGTTGATAACAACTGAAAATGAACCTTTTTCCTTCCTATAGAATGGCTATGTCATTGTATGATTACTGTTTTGTGTCTTGT